>QRFJ01005443.1:0-110513 GCA_006176705.1 Cocos nucifera | reverse complement strand
GCAATAGGTCTAGTGGTTGATCAAACCGAATCAAGAGTGTTAGTGGAATCAAGAGTGCTTAAATTGACCAGCCTAATAGGATTAAGTTTGGATCAAGGTTGAGTCACATGAGTGATCGATCAAGTTAAGACCTAATTAGGCTCAGTGGTTAGAGTCTAGATTGTGGGCTAATCCAATTGATTCTAGCTCAACAATTTGATATCTAAGGTAAGTTTGGCAGATACAATCGACCAATTTTTAAATGAGAGTGATGCATGCTAATTTATAGCTATGGCAAGTGCACCAGTCGATCAAGCAATAAAAGTGAATGAGTAGAGTATCATCCCTAGAGGATTGAAAAATAAGTACTAAAAAGCTCTTTCCTATGCTTTATTTAGAAGATCAATTTATGAGAATAAGAAATTAAAGAAAATAAAAAAAATAATTAAAAGTTTTTAATTAAATAGAGAGAGTGTAAATTATTAGGATTTTAAAACTCAAGAGTAATGGATTACTAAGGAGGCATCGATTCACCAACTCAGTCAATTACAATTATTCAGGTTTTTAGATTATTTTATTTCATGTGACATGGAAGTCTCCTAATTTTATTTCACTATCCTTTGGTCCAGGCTAGCAAAACTATTAATATTTATTAATTACCCTTGGTTCTAGGTGTAATTTAAATAATATTAATGCATTAGATATTTGTGTGAAATCCTTAATTAAAAATACGCTACGTCCAAAGGCGTACTAAAATTTTCACATGCATATGAATTCTAATTTGATTTTATAATACAAGGTGTAATCAAGAACATTAACATAGATGTACTTGATCCGTAACATCTATATTCATCAAATCAATTAGAAGATGGCGAGTATTCTAAAAGCATTAAGATCAGATTTATATATTTCTCATGAATAAAATTAAAAATAAATTACAACTGAATATTTCATCAAAGAGTGGCTACACCTTAGCCTAGTAAAGAAATATTTAGTTCGTAATAACAAGTTCAAAAACAGCAAGATAATTGAGCTATCCAAGCCCGAACCCAATTTTATGAATATGTCTTAGATCTAAAAATTCTTAATTTTAGACCTAATATATTTCATAATCTTAATTCTTAAATAAGTTTAGGATTCATAAACAAAACATGTAAATAAAATCCTAAGGTTTTAGGATCTAGGATTTTGCAAAAAATAAGTTTTTGATTTTTAATTAAGGACGAACACGCAACACCCCCATACATCATAAGAACACCCCATTGAATGAAAGAAGAGGGCCTTTAAATCCTACTTCATTTTTATGGTCGGACGACCAAGGAGAACGCCTTAATTAGAAACATGATAAATCTACAAAATTTATTAGATCTACATCATATATCACATATAAAAATTGATCTAACTAAAAACATATTTTGCATACATCTCATGTATCATATCATGCATGTTTTTAGATCTAAATTTTCTCATAAATGTCAAAAAAATAAGATTTGAATTTGATCATATTAAATTAAAATTTATTCTAGATAATTTTTTAGAACTATTCTATAACTAGTCTAAACATGCATCTATCATATCTCATCTGAAGAAATTAAATAAATTTATTTTCTATTTTTTAGATCTAATTATAATATTTATAATATCAAAAAATATTAAATAAATAGATTTAAAAATTATAATTAATTAAATTAAAATTATGATCATGTTAGACTACACATAGAATAATTCTATTCCTAGTCTAGTCATGTATTTCATACATCTTAGATCTAGATTATTTAATTTTTAATTATTTAATTTTAGATCTAATCATAACTCATGTGATATCTAAAATCATCTAATTAGTAGATCAAAATTAAAATAAAATCAGATCTAATGAATTTTGGAATCTGGCTCTGATACCAGTTGAAGGAAAAAATCCTATTTTCTTGGATTAGGTTCATCCAAATCTGATTGAATCGAGAGGGATATTTCAAAAATTTTTCTTTAATATCCTAATCAGATCTGATCTTATTGATTTGATGAAAGAAAAATTAAATTAAATTAAATCTAGTTTAATTATACCTTTGTTATGGGTAATTCTATTACCTTATGATGATCCCGATGTTTGCCCGAGGTTCTGGATGTAGCCTCGCAAGTGCTTGACCTCTACCGATATCCATTTAGGTAATATCTAGAGATCTTCTACTTCTTAATCTATCCTCCAAAAATTAAATTTGGATCTGATCTTGAAGGTCTTCAAAATGGCTTTTGAAGATTAGTCATTGTCTCTTGCAGCAGTGCTGCTTTCTTTCTTTCTTGTCGCCTTGCACTTGCTTGGATCGCACCTAACTCATGCCCAAATCTTTATGGGTGTGGAGAGGAGAGAAAGGACCAGAGGGTGGCATGAAGTAGGAGGGAGAGGGACTATGTGGTGTGGGCTAAGCTAGAAGCTCTTTCAATCTAGGCGCAGACAGGATTTTTATAGACCCTACTGTGCCATGCAGTGCCACATCATCCCGGCCAATCATGGCCCTTTGTGCAATCAGATCTAAATCTGATTGGTAAGATGACATCATCAGATCTAATCAGATTAGAGTCCCTCAAAACCCTCCTTAGATGGTGCCAAGACTAGGTCAAACAGGACTCTTTGGCACCATCAAGTTTGATTCCCTGAAGCAATTGGAGTCCCATCTATATGGGGCTCCAATCCTTATCCACATGGGGTGCATGCCTCCCTAGGCATGTGCCCTTTGTCTCTCTACCTTTTAGTAGGGGACAAGGGTCAAAGTTCTCTCCTATGGGTGCATGACACATGGGCAGATGTCTTAGTGTCAAAGGTCAACATTTGACCAAAGTCCAAAGACAAGATTTAGCAGATGATGAAAAATGATAGGTGTTATCTCAAATTTATCTCATAAATTAAGACAATCTTTTTCTGACTTGGATAAGCTCCAGTCAGATCAAGTAAGGGTTTCTGAGTGAGCCCAAACACATTTGGCTCAGTCGAGATAAGCTTTAATGATTGTTAAGGGAGAACGTTAGGCTCAATCGTGTGCTAGCACGATTTCCTTGAACCTAATTGAATTTTATTCAAATCAATTAAGCTGGGTTAGTCCAATTAATGATATTTAGATCCAAACCCTTATTTATGTAATCTAATTAGGTTCAACTCTGTAAGGTAATAGGATATGTCATGATCTCTATCATTGACATCATCGAAACACCTTCCGATGGATCAGAACTTTTTTGATTCAGACAACTAGTATGATCGATCATCCAAATCATTCTAATTACTTCCAAAATCTACTAGTGATGCCTAACAGCATATGGTTGCAACCCATCAAAATTGAAAATGAACCTCTCGGTGCAGTTATCTGTGTGATTTAGTTCCTAATATCCATCAAACCCTAATTAAAAACCCTAATAGAAACTCCAATGTGAATTAATCATTCATATGAATTAATAGAAACCTCTCGGTGCAGTTACTTATCTTGAGCCCCAGTCGGATTAGGGTTAAGGTGATCTTGTCAAACCCTAATATCCGTCATATGAATTAATCATTCGATTCAAGTCCAATGTAAAAACCCTAATAGAAACTCTTTCTATTATTTCACTCTGCCATGGCCATGGGCTTATGGACTTGATTCTCATTATCATGATAGGACTGCTCCTCATCTACCGAGGTAGATAGATCTCCTATTGGTGCAATCCAATTCCTACAATGAACATGTTATAGCCAACAAACACCTCAGAATTTTGAATAGCTAGGAGATCGAGTTATGGTATAGTCAAACTATAACACCCTCAAGGTGAACTACCGATGCACCTCAGGTCAAAGAACTAGACATACTACTGCAGCTTCGAGCCAATCATCGACGAGAAGGTAGACTTCCTGATAATTGCTCGAGATGGTCATGATCAGTGCCCTCATTTTCTAATGAGTATCCGTATTCTCACTCCAGTGTTTTTATACTATAAACATAAGACTCTTCTATCCTAAAGAAGTGATCGTATACTAATCTTCTGGATCAATCACCATCCTCATGATAATCCTATGATCGGGAGCATTTTATGAGTTAATAATGAAAATTTATGACTTAAATTTTCAACTCTTGAAAATATGAACTATCATTACCATTAACTTAAGGGATGTATCATAGACACTTTTAAATACACACTATGATAGAATACAATTTATTTTATTATTTATAGTTAAAATTATAATTTTGTCTTTTGAAGTATATTACAAGTGTCAGTCAATCTAGTTTTTAGGGCACACATATCTGACAAGAAGTGGCTCAGTGATTGAACCACGATGCGCTGCATTATGCTGGCTGCGATGAGCAATGAGTTCAATCGTAGGTTTGAGATAGCTCAGCTAAATGAAATGCTCCAAGTGTTGGAGGATTATTTTGGCACATTCGATGATGTTGAGGGGCACAAGACTAGTTGTGCCATCTTCAATACTAGAATATGGGATGCAGCCTTTATCACTGATCATATACTGTATATGATCCAGTTGGTAGAGCTCTTGAGCAAACTTGGCTTTTCCTTGCATGAACAACTTAGGAAAGATGCAATACTGAACTCGCTGTTAAAGTCCTTTCTCCCTTTCCTTACTCATTATAGAATGACAAAGGCTGAAGTAAACTACCATGGCTCACTGGGGATACTTCAGAACTTTGAGAAGGATCACCAGCTCCATAAAGAGTCGGTGAACTTAGTGGGAGGTTTATCTTCTAGTTCTCGATCCATTAGGAAAGGAAAGAAGAACAAGAAGAAGAAAATAAAGAAGGTGCAAGTTCAGGCTTGGACATCAGTGCAAGGCCAGACTAGGAAGATCAAGCCCGATAAGAGTCAAGCTGAATGTTTCTTTTGCAAGAAGCAGGGGCACTGGAAAAGGAACAGTCCTCAGTACTTTGCCTCCCTGAATCCGAACAGGTAAAGAAAGAAGCAAGCTATTATTGGACAAGATATTTATATGATAACTCCTAGTAATTTCTTTATTTATTATATTACTGACTGGATATTGGATACCGGTAGCCCTTACCATATTTGTAATTCATTGTAAGGGTTGCAGGTCAGTAGAAGATTTGAGCAAGAGGAGAGATTCCTAAATGTTGGAGATGGAAGACCAATTTCAGTTCTAGCTTTAGGAATTTTGAAACTTGTATTTGAATCTCATACCATTGTTCTTAGTGATTGTCATTTCTATCCTAGTTTTTTTTTAAATATCATTTCTATAGGCCTTTTGGCCATAAACAATTATGAAATTTCAATAAAGAAATGAGTTTGTAATATCATTACGATTGGTGTTACTGCTTTCTTTGGATAATTGAATAATGGTGTATATATGTTATCACAACCTATTAATGTAGTCTATTCTACTGGCAAGTATCCTAGATTAGATAGTGTATCAGATATCTACTTATGGAACTGTAGGCTAGGTCATATAAATAAGAATAGGATGAATAGATTGACTCAAGAGGAATCCTCGAAGTCAATGATTGTGAATCACTTCCAACCTGTGAGTCATATCTTCTTGGTAAAATGACCAAGTCACCTTTTACTGGAAAAGGTGAGAGAGCTAATGAGTTCTTAGGTCTAGTACATACTGATGTATGTGGACCAAAGAGCACAAGTGCCAGAGGTGGATATGTCTACTTCATCACTTTCATAGATGATCTATCTAGATATGGATATGTCTATTTAATGAAACATAAGTTGGATTCTTTTGAAATGTTCAAATAATTTTGAAGTGAAGTAGAAAAACAAACTGGAAAGAGTATTGAAACTCTTCGATCTGACCAAGGAGGAGAGTGCCTTTCTAGTAAGTTTCTCACATATCTAGGAGAGAATAAAATTCTCTTTCAATGGACTCCTCTTGGAACACCACAGCATAATGGTGTGTCAGAAAGGAGGAATCAGATTTTGTTATGTTAGATATATGTGCTCTAGAAGCCAGATTGACTGACACTTGTAATACACTTCTAAGGGCAAAAATATAATTTTGACTATAAATAATAAAATAAATTATTTTCTATCATAATGTGTATTTGAAAGTGTTTGTGATACATCCCTTGAGTTAATGGTAATGATAGTTCATGTTTTCAATAGTTAAAAATTTAAGACATGAATTTTCATTATTAACTCATAAAATACTTCCAACCATAGGATCATGAGGATGGTGATTGATCAAGAAGGTTGGTGTATGATTGCTTTTTTAGAATAGATGAGTCTTGAGTCTATGGTGTAGAGATATTGGAGCGAGAGTACATGCCCTCGTTGGAGAATGAGGGCACTGAGCATGACCACCTTGAGCAGTCATGAGGAAGTCTACCTTCTCGTCAATAACTGGTTCGAAGCTACAGTAGTGGGTCTGGTTCTTTGATCTGAGGTGCATCGACAATTCACCTTGAGGGTGTTGTAGTTTGACTACACCATAACTTAATCTCCTAACCATTTGGAATCCTAAGGTGTATGTTAGCTATAGCATATTCATTGTAGGAATTGGATTGCACCAATAGAAAATCTATCTACCTCGGTAGATGAGGAGCAGCCCTATGATGATCATGAGAATCAAGTCCATAAGCCCATGGCCATGGCAGAGCGAAATAATAGAAAGAGTTTTTATTAGGGTTTTCACATTGGACTTGAATTGAATGATTAATTTATATGATGGAAATTAGGGTTTGATGAGATCACCTTAACCATAATCCGATCGAAGCGCAAGATAGAGGAACTTAATCACATGGATAACCATTGAGAGGTTCACTTTCTATTCTGATGGGTTGCCACCATATGCTGTTAGGTGTCACTAATGGATTTTGGAAGTAATTAGAATGATTTGGATGATCGATCATACTAGTTATTCTGAATCAAAAAAGTTCTGATCCATCGAAAGGTGTTTCGATAATGTCGATGATAGAAATCGTGACATATCCAATTACTATATGCAACTAAACCAAACTAGATCACACAAACAAGGGTTTGGATCTACATATCATCAATTGGATTAACCCAGTTTAATTGATTTGAATAAAATTCAATTAGGTTCAAGAAAATCATGCTAGCACACGATTGAGCCTAATGTTCTCCTTTAATAATCATTAAAGCTTGTCTCGACTGAGCTAAATGTGTTTGGGCTCACTCCAGAATCTTTACTTGGTCTGACTAGAGCTTGTCTAGATCAAAAAAGAATTATCATAATTTATGAGATAAATTTGAGACAATAGCTGCCATTTTCGATTACCTGCTAAATCTTGTTTTCGGACATTGGTCAAATGTTGACTCTGGACACTTAGACATCTGCCCATGTGTCATGCACCCATAGAAGAGTACCTGGGGCCTTGTCCCATGCTAAAATACAGACAAAAAGATAGTGCATGCCTAGGGAGGTGTGTGCCTTATGAGGATAAAAGATGGAGTCCCATACAGATGGGACTCCAATTGCTTCAGGAAATTAAACTGTGTGGTGCCAAGAAGTCTTGTTTGACCTAGTCTTGACAGCACCTAAGGAGGGTTTTGAGGGTCACTCATCTGATTGGATTAGATGATATCATCCCATCAATCAGATTTAGTTCTAATTGCACAAACGACCATGATTGATCGAGATAATGTGGCACTGCATGGTGCAGTAGGATCTATATAAATCCTGTCTGCGCCTAGAATTTAATGCATCTACCTTTAGCCCATGCAGCAAAGCCTCTCTCCCTCCTTCTCCATGCTACCCTCTAGTCCTCTCTCTCCTTTCCATACCTAAGAGGTTTTGGGTACGAGTAAGGTGCGATTCAAGCAAGTGAAAGGCGTTGGGAATGGAAGAAGGCAGCACTGCTGTAAGAGACAACGGATGTTCTTCAAAAAAAATTTTGAAGACCTTCAAGATCTGATCTAGATCTAATTTTTAGAGAATTGATTAAGAAGAAGAAGATCTCTAGATCCTGCTTGAGTGGATACTGATAGAGGCTAGGTGCTTGCATGGCTACATCCAAAACCTCAAGCAAATATTGGGATCATCATAGAATAATTAGATTACCCAAAATAAAGGTATAACTAATTTAAATTAAATTTTTATTTTTATTTTATTTTTATTATTAGATTAATAAGATTAAATCTAAGGAGTCTCAGATCTGATTAGGATTTCAGAGAAAATTTTTTTGAAATATCCCTCCTAATCCAATCAGATTTGAACGAACATGATCCAGAAAATAGATTTTTTTCTTCAACTGGTATCAGAGCTAGGTTCCATAATTCATTAGATTTAATTTTAATTTATTTTTGATCTAATAATTAGATAATTTTAGATATCACATTAGATGTGATTAGATCTAAAATTAAAAAATTAAAAATTAAATAATCTAGATCTAAGATATATGAGATGCATGACTAGTTAGGAATAAAATTATTCTATTTATAGTCTAGCATTATCAAAATTTTAATTTGATTAATTATAATTTTTAAATCTATTATTTTACTATTTTTTGATATTATAAATATTATAATTAGATCTAAAAAATAGAAAATAAATTTATTTTGATATGATCAAATTTAAATCTTATTTTTTAGATGTTTACGAGATAATTTAGATCTAAAAATATGCATGTTATGATACATGAGATGTATGCAAAACATATTTTTAGTAAGATTAGTTTTTTTATATATGTGATATATGATGTAGATCTAACTAGTTTTGTTGATTTATCATATTTTTGATTAAGGCGTTCTCATTAGGCGTCCGATCATAAGAATGAAGTAGGATTTAAAGGTCCTCTCCTTCCATTCAATGGGGTGTTCTTATGGTGTGTAGGGGTGCTGCGCTTCGTCCTTAATCAAAAATCAAAAATTTATTTTCTGTAAAATTCTAGATCCTAAAATCCTAGGATTTTATATACATATTTTATTTATGAACCCTAAACTTAATTAAGAATTAAGATTATGAAATATATTAAATCTTAAATTAAGAATTTTCAGATCCAAGACATATTCATAAAATTGGGTTCAGGCTTGGGTAGCTCAATTAGGTCTAGCGGTTGATCAAATCAAATCAAGAGTTGGTTAGGTGGGATCAAGAGTACTTAAATTGACTAGCCTAATAGGATTAAGTCTGGGTCAAGGTCGAGTCACATGAGGGATCAATAAAGTTAAGACCTAATTAGGCTCAGTGGTTAGTCTAGATTGCAGGCTAACTCGATTGGTTTTGGCTCAATAATTTGATCTCTAAGATAAGTTTGGCAGATACGATCGACTGATTTTTAATTAGGAGCTACTCGATCCGAATTTATTCTTGTCAAGTTAATGGCATATCCCTTCCACCGTTCTCACTTACCTGGCAATATTTATCAGCCTAGTCCTGATCTAAGGTGGCTAACAATCCGAGCTAACCCATGCCACTAGGTTAGTCATAATGGTTATGGCTATGTCAAGTCAAGTTTAAAGAGATCTAAATCAAATCTCCCTAAGAAAACATTAAGTCTAAGATCTTCTACCATTATAGATGTGCGGCCCTTCTCGGGGTTGATTGTTCTCGACTGGGCATAGTGGTTTAGTTGCACCAGGAAGATGCAACCATGTCTATTAGGTATTGGATGCTACGGGCTGGAGGATGGATTGAACTCAATATTTCAGATACGATGAAAGATCCAATTAAGAATCCAATCTATGCAAATGATGGATCTGACTTAACTAAGGAGTGGATCAATATTCCAGGCACGGTGAGATTTATGAATTAGAGATCATGTCTAGATGCATCATGATTAGAGAATCATTGGATAAGAGTTGTTCACTCATTGGCTAACCCATCACCAATAACTATTAGATGAGGTTATGAGTCAGTTGGTGGGACGTACCACCCACTAGAAATCAGTAATCATAGAGATTTTTGCATCTCTACAGAGGGAGTGTAGGGATCCAAGAAAATGATGGAAGCTAATTTATTTAAAAATTAAATTCCTAAATAAATTGGTCAAGTCTTAATTATAAAATCTAACTAGAAACTTTGACTCTCTATAGAAAAATGTCTGCATCTAACCCACTAGCCCATATCCTAGACACCTATAGACTGATCGAACCCAATTACAAGGAATTGGCTTTAGAACTTTAAAATTATTTTGGGTTTCGAGAAGTTGACTCATGTATTGGACCAGGATCCTCCCACCTTACCAGCTCGTCTGTCTGTTGAATAGAGATCATCTCTTAATAAGTGGATGGATGAAGATAATAAGACCAAATACTACATGTTGGGCTCGATGTTTGATGAGCTTCAGCACCAACATGAATATATCAAGACTGCCCACCAAATGTTGGCTCACCTGTAAGAGTTGTTTGGTGAACAGAGTCACACAACCAAATATCAGATCACTAAATGACTATTTAAGGCTAAAATGCATGACTGAAAGTCAATCTAAGATCATTGTCTGATGATGATCGAGGATTAGAAATAGCTTGAGAAGCTCAAAGTAAAGTTAGACCAGGATTAGCAGAATGATATAATTCTGCAATCCTTGACTAATGCGTATGGGCAGTTCATCATGAACTACCATATGCATAAACTTAAGAATACTCTGACCGAGCTTATGAATATGCTGGTTACTATTGAGCTTTCTATGAAAGGTTCTAAAGGCTCAGTACTTGCTATAGAATAGACTTCTTCCAAGAGAAAATTTTTTGGAAAGAAGAAGAAATCTGTGAAAAAGCAGATGGAAGGTGGAAAGAAAAAGAAGGCAAAGCTGAAGAAGAAGGCCACTGACAAAGGAAAGTGTTTCCATTATAATACTGACAGCCATTGGAAGCAGAACTACCCTACATACCTAACCACCCTGAAAAATAAGAAGGAGATAGGTCCTTCTAGAGGTATGCTCGTTATTGAATCTAACCTTATAGTTTCTTCAGCATCCACTTGGGTGCTTGACTTTGGTTCTAGTGCTCATTTGTGCACTTCCATGCAGGATCTTGAGGATAGCAGGAGGCTGAGGGATGGTGAGATGATCCTACGCATCAAAAATGAAGCAAGGGTTGCTACTGTGGTCGCGGGAACCTATCCTCTGCAACTATCGTCTAGCTTAAATTTAGTACTTAAGGATTGTTACTATGTGCCTGCTGCAAGCAGAAATTTGATTTCTGTTTCATGTTTAGCATAAGAAGGCTATGTAATTAGTTTTCTTAAGGACCATTATAATATTCTTTATGAAAGAAATAAAATTACAAGTGGTTTCCTTATTAACGATCTCTACCAGTTTCATATTGATGTATCTATCTTTAATATCGAGCAAAATGTGAATGCTATAAGATCAAAATGACCTAGGAATAGTCCAAATGATAGGTATCTATGGCACCTAAGGCTAGGTTATATA
Source organism: Cocos nucifera (assembly GCA_006176705.1). Taxonomy (NCBI): domain Eukaryota; kingdom Viridiplantae; phylum Streptophyta; class Magnoliopsida; order Arecales; family Arecaceae; genus Cocos; species Cocos nucifera. The sequence goes on along the minus strand of QRFJ01005443.1, from coordinate 99,207 downwards.
GTAGAAGATAGGGTTAACAAATTATAGATAACTGAGCTATTGAGTTCGTTGATTTTTGAGTCATATCCAATTTGTGAATCATGTCTTCTTGGCAAAATGACTAAGCTTTCTTTTGTAGGACATGGGAAAAGGGCCGCAAAACTACTTGCCCTAGCACATACTGATGTGTGCAGTCCATTTGATGTGCTAGCTTGAGGCAACTTTGACTACTTCATAAGCTTTATCGATGATTTATCTCGGTATGGGTATGTGTATCTTATGAGACACAAGTCTGAAGCCTTTGAAAAATTTAAGAAATTCAGACATGAAGTTAAAATGCAAATTGGAAAACCCATTATGAATCTTGGATCAGATCGAGGAGGTGAATACCTTAGTCAGGAATTTCTAGACTACCTCAAGCAATATGGCATAGTCTCTCAATGGACTCCATCTGGAGCTCCTTAACTCAACGAAATTTTAAAATGGAGGAACTGGATCCTATTAGATATAGTTCGATCCATGACGAGCTTCATAGATCTTATTTTTTTTGGGGACATAGTATGTTAGCTGCTATATATTTACTGAATAGAGTTTCCTCTAAAATCATTCCTACTACACCGTATGAGATATGGCATGGTAAGAAACCAAGTCTGAGTCATCTCAGAATTTGGGATTGTCCAGCTCATGTCAAAAGACAACAAGTGGACAAGTTAGACTATATATCCTTTAGAGTTTGATTCATAGGATATCCTAAAGAATCATTAGGATATTATTTCTATATTCCAGAAGACCACAATGTGATTGTGAGTCGGCATACCATCTTTCTTGAAAAATAGTTTATTCAAGATGGTAGCATTGGAAAGCAGATCAAGCTCGAGGAGAAAGTCTCCCAAGAGCAACGAGCTAAGGATGAACCAAATCAGGTTGAGCCAATACAATCACTACCTCCTCCACCTCGTAGATCGAAAAGAATTTTTCATCCCCTTGAGAGGTACTTAGGTACTATTTCAGAGGAAGTAGAGAAAATATTCCTCGTAGGTAATGGGGTTCATGGTGATGATCCCAAAACCTATGATGAGGCGATATCGAATATCGACTCCGAGAAATGGTTAGAGGCAATGAAGTCAGAAATTGACTTGATGCACTCAAATCAAGTCTGAACCTTGGTAGATCAACCTGAAGGTATAATACCTATTGAATGTAAATGGATCTACAAGAGAAAGATTGGTGCAGATGGAAATGTGGAGACATTCAAAGCTAGATTAGTGGCAAAAGGGTATAGTCAGTGCGAAGGAATTGACTATCAGGATACTTTTTCATCAGTAGCCATGCTAAAATCCATCCGCACATTGCTTGCTGTTGCAGCCTATTTCGATTATGAAATATAGCAAATGAACATGAAAATGACATTCTTAAATGGATACCTTGAGGAAGATATCTATATGAAACAATCACTAGGTTTCTCATTCTGTAATGTTGATTACAAAGTATGCAAGCTACAAAGGTCTATATATGGACTTAAGCAAGTATCTCGGAGCTGGAATACTCATTTTAATGATGTGATCAAATTATTTGATTTCAATAAGAATGAGGAAGAACCATGTATTTTCAAAAAGATCAGTGAGAGTGCTATTGTCTTCCTCATATTGTATGTGGATGATATCCTCCTTATTGGGAATAATATTCTCATGTTGACCATAGTTAAAATGTGGTTATCTAAAGAATTCTCCATGAAAGACCTAGGAGAAGCATCCTTCATTCTAGGAATTACGGTCTATAGAGATAGATCGAATAGGATGCTAGGTCTTTCATAGAAGATGTACATAGAGGAAGTGCTAAAGAGGTTTAGCATAGAAAACTCCAAGAGGAGATTGGTACCCTTCAAACATGGCATTCATCTCTCTAAGAAAATGTATTTCAATACACCTAAGGAGATTGAATGCATGAGTAAGATCTCTTATGCTTCAGCAATAGGGAGCCTTATGTATGCCATGTTATGTACACGACCTGATATAGCCCATGCTGTCAGTGTCATGAGCAGATATTAGTTGAATCAAGGTGAGGAACACTGGACTTTTGTGAAATATATCCTTAAGTACTTGAGAAGAACTAAGGATATGATGTTGATTTTTGGTAATGGAGAACTCCAAGTTCAGGGATATACAGACTCGAATTTTATGTCTGATATAGATGATCAAAAGTTGACATCTGAGAATCTGTTTGTGTGTAATGGTGGTTCTGTCAGTTGGAAGAGTTTCAAACAGACAGTGATAACAGATTCTATTATGGAAGCAGAGTACATCGCTACATCAGAAGCTACAAAGGAGGCATTCTAGTACAAGAAGTTCACCGTTGAGATCGAAGTGATGCCATCGAATGCCATTCCTCTATACTATAATAATAATGGCACCATAGCCCTAGCTAAGGAGCCGAGGTCTCACCAAAAATCTAAGCACATCGAGCGATGATACTACCTCATCCACGATTACCTTGAGAAAAGTTACGTCGAGGTCAAGAGAGTTGACTCTATAGATAATGCGGCAGACCCACTTACAAAGTCATTGGACCAGTAGAAGATCGAAGCCCACCTTGAGAAGATGGGACTTAGATTTGTAGCCAATTGGCTTAAGGTCAAGTGGGAGTTTGTTAGATATGCATGCCCTAGAAGCTAGATTGGCTGACACTTGTAATACACTTCTAAGGGTAAAATTATAATTTTGATTATAAATAATAAAATAGATTATTTTCTATCATAGTGTATATTTGAAAGTGTCTGTGATACATTCCTTAAGTTAATAGAAATGATAGTTCATATTTTCAAGATTTGAAAATTTAAGACATAAATTTTCATTATTAACTCATAAAATGCTGCCGACCATAGGATCATCATGAGAATGGTGATTGATCTGGAAGATTGGTGTATTATCGCTTCTTTAGGATATATCAGTCTTGAGTCTATAGTGTAGAGACACTGGAGCAAAAGTATAGGTACTCGTTAGAGAACGAGGGCATTGAGCGTGAGCACCTCAAGCAGTCATGAGAAAGTCTACCTTTTCATCGATGACTGGCTCGAAGATGCAGTAGTGTGTCTGGTTCTTTGACCTGATGTGCATCGGCAATTCACCTTGAGGGTGTTGTAGTTTGACTACACCATAACTCGATCTCCTAACCATTCGGAATCCTGAGGTGTATGTTGGCTATAGCATGTTCATTGTAGGAATTGGATTGCACCAATAGGGGATCTATCTACATCGGTAGATGAGGAGCAGCCCTATGATGATCATGAGAATCAAGTCCATAAGCCCATGGCCATGGTAGAGTGAAATAATAGAAAGAGTTTCTATTAGGATTTTTACATTGGACTTGAATCGAATGATTAATTCATATGACAAAAATTAGGATTTAATGAGATCACTTTAACACTAATTCGATCAGGGCTCATGATAGAGGAACTTAATCACATAGGTAACTGCACCGAGAGGTTCACCTTTAGTTCTAATTGATTGCCACCATATGCTGCTAGGTGTCATTGATGGATTTTAGGAGCAATTAGAATGATTTGGATGATCGATTATACTAGTTGTTCTGAATCAGAAAAGTTCTGATCCATTAGAAGGTGTTTCGATGATGTCGATGATAGAAATCATGAGATATCCCATTACCATATAGAACTGAACCTAACTAGGTCACACAAACATGGATTTGGATCTGGATATCATCAATTGGATTAACCCAGTTTAATTGATTTGAATAAGATTCAATTAGGTTCAAAAAAATTGTGCTAGCATATGATTGAGCCTAATGTTCTCCTTTAACAATCATTAAAGCTTATCTCGACTAAGCCAAATGTATTTTGGCTCACTTAGTAACCTTTACTTTGTCTGACTGGAGCTTATCCAGATTAGAAAAAGATTGTCTTAATTTATGAGATAAATTTGAGACAACACCTGCCATTTTCGGTCGCCTGCTAAATCTTATTTTCGAACATAGACATCTGTCCATGTGTCATGTGCCTATAGGAGAGTACCTGGGGCCTTGTCCCCCTAATAAAATGTAGACAGGAAGAGGGTGTATGCCTAGGGAGACATGTGCCCCATGAGGATAGAAGATGGAATCCCATACAGATGGGACTCCAATTGCTTCAGGGAATTAAACTGTGTGGTGCCAAGAAGTCTTGTTTGACCCAGTCTTGGCACCACCTAAGGAGGGTTTTAAGGGTCTCTCATCTGATTGGATCAGATGATGTCATCCTATCAATCAGATTTAGTTCTGATTGCATAAAGGGTCATGATTGTTCGGGATGATGTGGCACTATATGGTGCAGCGGGGTCTATATAAATCCTGTCTAGGCCTAGAATTTAATGCTTCTACCTTTAACCCATGTCATAAAGCCTCTATCCCTCCTTCTCCATGCCACCCTCTGGTCCTCTCTCACCTCTTCATGCATAAGAGGTTTTGGGCATGAGTAAGGTGCGAGCCAAGCAAGTGTATGGTGCCAGGAAAGGAAGAAGGCAGCACTGCTATAAGAGACAACGACTGTTCTTCAAAAAAAATTTTGAAGACCTTCAAGATCAGATCTAGATCTGATTTTTGGAGAATTGATTGAGAAGAAGAAGATCTCTAGATCCTGCCCGAGTGGATATGGGTAGAGGCCAGGTGCTTGCGTGGCTACATCCAGAACCTTAGGCAAACATCAGGATCATCACAGCATAATTAGATTACCCAAAATAAAGATATAATTAAATTAGATTTAATTTTTATTTTTGTTTTATTTTTATTATCAGATCAATAAAATCTAATCTAAGGAGTCTCAAATCTGATTAGGATCTCAGAGGAAAAATTTTTGAAATATCCCTCTTGATCCAATCAGATCTAAACGAACCTAATCCGAAAAATATATTTTTTCCTTCATGTTAGACATGGTCCGATCCATGATACGATTTGTTAGCTTGCCGATATCCTTCTGAAGATATGCACTCAAATTGGCTTGTTATCTATTAAATAGGATTCTAAGTAAGTCTATAGTTAAAACACCATATGAGATATGGATAGGGCATAAACTAGTACTTTCACACCTTAGGGTTTGGGGGTGCCCAGCTTATGTCAAACTATTAGTTACAGACAAACTTGGACCTAGGTCTGATAAGTGAGCATTCATAGGATACCCAAAAGAGATCAAAGGATACTATTTCTACCATGCTGATGAATAAAAGATGTTCATCAGCCTTAGGGCAACCTTTTTGGAAAAAAGAGTTCCTTGGTGAAAGAACTGTTGCCTCTAAGGTTGAACTTGATGAAGTTCAGCAGGTAGAAAGTCCAACACAAAATGTTGAACCTAAGTTGGATTTGATTGGATCATATTTGAAGCCTAGTGAACCCACATCATTACGATGATTCGGTAGAGTACCGTGCCATCCAAATAGATACTATGGATTCTTGGCTAGGAAGGTGATCCCATCGAACTCGATGAGAATGATGAGGATTCGATCGCTTATATGGATGCGATGCAAAGATCTGACTCTGAGAAATGGTAAGAAGCCATGAGATTTGAAATAGATTCCATGAAGGTTAATGATGTACGAATATTAGTTGACCCACCTGAAGGGGTTAAACCCATTAGGTGTAAATGGATCTTCAAAAGGAAGAGGGGCGTAGATGAAAAGGTGGAGACCTATAAAGCCTATCTGGTTGCCAAGGGGGATCGTCAATGTTTTGGTATTGACTTTGATGAGACGTTCTCCTCTATGGCAATGCTCAAGTCCATTCGGATCATGCTTTCCATTGCTTTCCATCTGGACTATGAGATCTAGCAGATGGATGTGAAGATAACTTTCCTAAATGGAGAGCTGACCGAAGAGGTGTATATGATACAACCTGAAGGATTTACATCCATAGATGAGTCCAAGGTGTGCAAGCTTTAGAGATCCATTCATGGATTGAAGTAGGCATCTCGGAGTTGGAACATGCATTTTGATAAAGTGATCAAAACATATGGCTTCGTTAACAACAGAGAAGAATCCTGCATTTACAAATGGGCAAATGGTCTAGTAGTGGCATTTCTTATTTTGTATGTGGATGACATTCTCTTAATCAGAAATAATATCCCCTCACTATAAGGAATAAAAGTTTGGTTGTCATCACAGTTCTCCATGAAGGACTTGGGTGAAGCATCCTACATCCGAAAGATGAAGATCTATAGGGATAGATCTAAAAAGATGCTTGGTATATCTCAGTCCACGTACATAGAGCTATGCTGAAGAGGTTCAGCATGGAGAATTCCAAAATGGGCTATCTCCTAATAGGCCAAGAAATTTTTCTCTCTAAAAAGGATTGTCCGATAACTCCTGAAGAGAGAGAGCATATGAGTAGAATCCCATATACTTCGACAGTGGAGTCTATTATATATGCAATGACATATACGAGATCAGACATGGCATACTCACTAGAAGTGATGAGTAGATACTAGTCTGACCTTGGAGAAAATCACTAGAAGGTGGTTAAAATCATTCTTAAGTATTTGAGAAATACTAAGGACCAATGGTTGATTTATGGTGAGTTAGATCTGAAGCTTATGGGGTTTACAAACTCTAGCTTTCAATCTGATCATGATGACAGTAATAGCATGTCAGGATATATCTTTACTCTAAATGGTGGAGCCATCTACTAGAAAAGTACCAAGCTGCATACATGGCTGACTCTATTTGTGAAGCAGAGTACATCGCAGCATCAGATACATCAAAGAAAGCTGTGTGGCTGAGGAAGTTCATCACCGAGCTCGGAGTAGCACCATCCATTGATGGTCCAGTCCTGCTCTACTATGACAGCATTGGCGCCATAGCTTAAGCAAAAAAATCGAAGGCACACCAGTGGACAAAGCACATTCTGCGCCACTTTCATTTGATCTATGAAATCGTGGATTGTGGTGACATCGATCTTCAGAAGATCAATGGAAAGGAGAACCTAGCCGATCCCTTCACTAATGCCCTAGCAATCAAGGAGTTTGACAATCATAAGTCAAAGATGGGTATTAGATACTATGCCGAGTGGCTTTAGGATAAGTGGGAGTTGTTGGAAATTATGTCCCAAAGCCAATCATCAGCTTGTTGATGGTTGAGCTATTTTGTTATTGTAATTGATTTATTAGTTAATAAAAATATTTTGGCATCTTTTTCATCATAAGTTTATATCTTCTAATGAACTCCATTATTATTATCAAGTTCTTAGGACTGTTTAGTTTTGATAAAGAGAAGATTTATCGATTAGTCCTTAAATTTATTCACGATCAAATGATTGGCTGTTAATTAGGATAATAGCATCTATCGAGCATGGATCGCTATATGCCATATAGGTTGGTTGTCCTCTTAACCAAGAAGTGTGGAGATACTGGTATGGCATATATATGAGATATATGGGTACATCATCATTGAATATGATCAATTCTAGAGCATTCTGCTATCGAGAATGTCTCTGATGGGATATAGGTATAAGTATCCCATAGACCTGAGATCACCTCAGTAACTTGCAAGCAACTCACTATGCTTTGGTACCAAACTAACTAAATTTCTAATTCAGCAATGGAAGGATTCTAGGCACAGTCAAGTACTTGCAAAGTTGGAGTGTGATCAAGATGGAATTGACCACTCCAAAAGTTGGAGAAGAATGTATCACTGTATTTCAATATAGCAAAATCTTGGCCAGGATAATCCATCAGATGATTTGATATTTTGAAATATAATATGGATAATCTGATCAGAGTTAACAGTTGAACTCTGAGGTGTCTTACAAGCATTGTGGTCAAGGGGATGAATTATATGAAAACTATATCCGTTTGGGTTCTAAGGATGGTGTTCTACACCTTCGACCTATCTGGCCATCGGATATCATTACCAGATGGTCACTTCGATTGGTATAAAAATTTATTCTTATGCTACCGACTTAGTTTTGAATCTATGAGGTCACACACATTAGAGCTTATGATCTGATCGGATGGTCGATCAATGATTAAGAATCATTCTAGGGTTAAACAATCAATATGATTGATGTTTAACCTAGTGCAAGTGTTGCAGGAGGATCGATTAGCAATTGGATTTCTAATTGGTTTAATTTGATTAAGCCAATAGGCTGATATTAAGTCTAATTAAAAATAATTTAATTAGATTTGGATTGAATTTGATTGGATCAAGTCCAATTGGTTTATTGGATAAGCCAAGTGCAAGGAAGAACTAGTCCTAGTCTAACTTGAAATCGGATTAACCCAATTTTTTAATTTGATTAGAAAATAAATCAAAATTAAATCTAATTTAATCTAATTTAATTAAGTCTTTAAATATGTTAGGGCCTTATTTAGTTGAGTTGGATTAATCTTGATTTTATTTGGTTAAAAGATCTTGTTTGACCAAGTCAAAATAGGAGTCCTAGTATAACTAGGACACCCTATCACTTGCGCCACTTAATCCTCATGCCCCATGCCCTTTTTGTTTTATTTCTTACGTGAAAATTCTCCACTCCCATAGCTTCTCATACCCTCTTTCTCTCCTCTTTTTTTGAGTTTTTTTGAGAGAGTCTCAGATTAGTAAATGGCGCCGTTGACGGAGATTGTGTCTAAAATAATATTCAAATTTTCATCCTAGCTTTACTTTAGAATTTTATTTTTAATTTTTATTTTTTTAAAAAAAATTTATTCAGTGCATGACACGTACTGAACATAGTAACTTTCTACCTTTAGATCCAAAAATTGAAAGGACCATTAGAAGACTACAACAAGAAAGAAACATGGTAGTTGAACATCCTAACGACATCATTCTAGGATTGGATATGGCTATCGAAGGACAGCATGAAGCTATTCGACCAGTACATTATCCATTAAATGATTACATCAAACCATCTATAGCCGATGCAGCTTCGAGCATTAGGAGACCACCAGTGTGAGCAAACAACTTTAAAATAAAATCGACGATGATCCAGATGATTCAATCAACTGTCCAATTCAGTGGATAGGTGCATGATGATCTGAATGCCCATATTTCTAACTTTCTTGAACTTTGTGATACTTTTAAAATTAATGGGATATCAGATGATGCTATTAGATTAAGGTTATTTCCTTTCTCTTTATGTGACAAAGCTAAAAGTTAGCTTTATTCTCTTCCTATAGGTTCTATCATAACTTGGGATGTTCTAGCCCAAAAATTCTTAGTCAAGTACTTTCCATCTTCCAAGACTGCCAAGATGCACAACGATATCACTTCTTTCATGTAGATGGACATGGAGACACTATATGAGGCTTGGGAGCATTTCAAAGAATTGCTGAGGAGATGTCCACATCATCAACTACCCGTATGGCTTCAGGTACAAACTTTCTATAATGGTTTATCTCCTACTAATCGTTCTATGATTGATGCAGCAACCGGAGGAACCATTAACCAAAAAATGGAGGAAAAAGCCTTCGATCTGACCGATGAGATGGCATCAAATAGCTATCAGTGGCAGATAGAATGCATGATACCAAAAAGACTAGCAGCTGTGCGGGGAGTAGATTGCGTGCCAACCTTACTAGCTAAAATTGCAGCCCTTAGAGCCGAAGTCAACAACTTGAACGGAACAGCTATGCATATTCAGAGCATCACCTGTGACCTATGTGGAGGAGGACACGATACGAGCAATTGCCAGATAGGTAATTCTTTTGCTAAAGCAACTGATATAGCTAATTATGTTGGTAATTCTTTTCAGGCCGCAACAAAACAATCCCTACTCCAACACATACAATCAAGGGTGGAGGCAGCACCCAAATTTCTAATGGAGTAATCAAAATGCAGCACAATAGCCACCCTCGGGATTCCAAGTACCTAAAAAGAAGTCCAACATGGAAGAGCTGATGGTCAAATTCATGCAAAACCAAGAAGCAACTATAAAAAATTTGGAAGCCAAACTTAGACAGGACCAAGCAGCAGCAATTCGAAACTTGGAGATGCAAATAGGTCAAATGGCTAAGATAATCTTCGAGAGACCTTAGGGATCCTTGCCCAGCAACATGGAGACCAATCCAAGGGAGCAAGTCAATGCTATCATCCTAAGAAGTGGTACAAAGCTGGAGGAGCCACATCAAAAGAAAGAGACTGAAGAGCCAACTATAAATAAGAAACCATCAACTAAAATTCGTCAGTCACCAAAACAACCAGCAGATGGATGGTCTCCAGGTATACAGTTTGCCGATCCAAATGTGAAGCCCTATGTGCCGCCACTACCATTCCCAAAGAGATAAATACAGCATCCAGATAAGGAATTTTCTAACTTTTTCAAAATTTTAAAGAATTTACATATTAATATTCCTTTTGTAGATGCTATTACTCAAATGCTCAGGTATGCCAAGTTTCTCAAAAAAATCCTAACAAATAAGAAAAAGCTGAAGGAGCATGAGAGAATAAATTTGAATTAAGAATGCTCAGTAATACTTCAAAATAAATTACTATAGAAGCTAAAAGATCCAGAGAGTTTTACTATCCCTTGCATTATTGGTGATTATAGTTTTGATAAAGTTTTATGTGATTTAGGAGCAAGTATTAATCTCATGCCTTTTTTTATTTTCAGGAAGCTGGGTCTAGGAGAACCAAAGCCTACCACTGTTACTCTTCAATTAGCCGACAGATCCATTAAATATCCAAGAGGTATAGTGGAGGATGTCTTGGTAAAGGTAAACAAGTTTATTTTTTCTGTTGATTTTATTGTTCTTGATATGGAAGAAGATTATGATGTACCCCTTATTTTAGGGAGACCCTTTTTAGCTACTGAAAGAGCTTTAATAGATGTTCAATAAGGAAAATTAATTCTTAGAATCTAAGATGAACAAGTTACTTTTAATGTTTTCAAAGATACTAAACATCCTGATGATAATCAAACTTATTTTCTAATTGATATTATTGACAATTTAGTATATGAGAATTCTGTAGAAAATAGGTTTGAAACTATAAAAGCTAGCAATATATAATCGAAAGAGGCTCGATCAAACATGAAAGTATTCCAATCAAATTGGCACCTGATTGATTCAACTTAGAACTCAAAGAAAGTCAAGCTGGAAACTATAAATCAGAACTACTAGATGGGTTGTTTCTTTTCTTTTTAGTTTTGGTCATTTTTCTTTTCTTTTATTTTTCAGCAATTTGTTGTTGCTCTTTTACTGCTTTGGTATGTATTTTCAATTTTACAGAGAAAAATCAATGAGAGCTCAAGCAAAATTTCAAAGCTCCAAAGAACTAGACTAAACCAAATCAGGTGTATTCCTTCCTATCCTTTATTGCACCCTTAATTTTTCTTTCTCCTTTAAGATAATGTAGAATAAGTTAGGGGGTAAAAAAAAAAAAAATCATGTGTCAAGAAGAAAATCTTGAGCAAGATAGACTGGACAAGTGATAAAAGATAGAATTATTTGCTAATGAATGTAACGAGTTAAAGAAGTAGATTAGTTGGTCGACTTTTAGTAGCCTACTTAGGTCATTAAAAGACTATTAGCACTTCTAATTGCACATGCACACTAACAAGGCAAAGTAGGTATTGATTATAAGGCCAACTAAGGATTCAATTATCACTAAAAATTGGTAATTAATATACATTCTAATCAAAAAAACTTGAATTTAAGGAAAGAGCTACCTGCCTAAAAATAAAGTGCAAAAGATAGAGTATATATGAATTGCCCAAAGCCTACTAACTGGATCTCTGCACCTAGGTTAAGTATGAAAATTTACATAAAATGGTGAAGGGAAGGCCAGGATGCTTAGCACAGCAAAAAAAAAGGGGGGGGCAGTGTGAAAGCTACCTTAATTCATGAGTATAAAATTGAGAATGTATAGAAAATTGACCAAAATAGGTGATAAGAGGGGATACTTTTGTTCTTTTAATTTAACACTGAAATGCTAAAGTTAGTCATCATGAACACAAGTGCTATAGATCTTTGATGTACTCTAAGAAAGTTTTTAATTGTATTGACTGAAAAATTTGCTTCTAAAGCTCAATGCTTAATTAGCAGTATTTTCTAAACTTTTTAACCTTTAGTCCTAGATTTTATCTTTTTGATGGATAATCTTATTGAAATATGGTAATAAATAAAAAATTGCTAAGGGACTAGCAATGACTAAGTTAGGGGGTGTGATAAGTGGTAAAAATATACTAATAAAAGTATTAAATTATAAAATAAATTAATATATTTTTTAAAAAATTGATATTTTTATTAATCTTATGTAGAAAAGAAGGCCACCAATATAAAGATCTTATTTTTTTTGTTTAGATGAAATAAATTTCAAGCAAAATGGACTTCAAATGAGCCTGGAATTGCATTTCAAAGGAAATATAAAAAAAAAGCTTGTCTGGTTCAAACCGATTCAGAAAAATTGGCTTAACAGACCGCACCCAGCAGACCAACCCACTGATGCAATGCTGACGCTAGGCTGACGTCAACATTTTTCACGGTGCACGGTGGACCATTTGGAGGGCATTTCAAGAATTTCACATCGAGAAGCGCACTCCATTTGACTGAAGAATGCGGCGGTCCATGCAACACCGAGCTCATGCATGGTCTATAAAGGATAATTTGAGAATTTTGTCTGATCTGATGGGCGCCTTTCACTGGAATTTGATCGGACGGCCCAAATGCATGCGCTGACGAACGACATCCGCTACTTTCGATCAAGATCCAATGGTTGAGATTCATCCCGACTTTAAAATAAAGATAAGAAGCTTTCCTGTGCACAATCTGACAGCCCAGATTCAATCCAACGACTGATCCAATGGCTACCATGAATTTCGACTTGATCTGAGATATTTTAAAGGGTTTTTAACCAATTTTTGGATCGTTTGATCAACATCCAATGATTAGAATTGATCCAGGATTCTTTTTGAGTTGTTTTGAGAGTTTTAAACCTAATTTTCAAGAGGATTTTGGTGGAAAATCCACCTCTCAGCCTATAAAAAGTCTGCTATTGCCGAAGAAAGAAAGAAAAAAAAGAGAGAGGGGTGACGGTAAAAAAAAAAAGAAAAAGAAGAGAAAGAGAGGAGAGAGGTAGAAAGAGAAGAGAGATTTTTGAGAGAAAAGAAAGAATTTTTAATTTTTTTTCTTTTCTTCTTTTGACAATCAGAACATTGATCAAGGAGCTTCTTTTCTTCTTCACCAAGTTCTCCACACCAAGAGTGACAAACAATCAATTTCAGCAATCAAATAGTCTAATTTCTTTATACCTTTTATTTTATTTGCTATTTTTGAATTTGTTATAATGAACTAAATTTTGTTTTACTAAGGCTAATGTGTAGCTACTCTTTTGATGCAATATTCAGTATAATTTATTTTTAATTTTAAATTTTATTCATGAGGAGTATATAAATCTGATCTAAATGCTTTTAGATTATTGGCCATCTTCTAATTGACCTGATGAACATAGATGTTATGAACCAAGTACATCTATGTTATTGCTTCTTGATTATATACCTTGTATTATGAATCAAATTAGAATTCATATGCATGTGGAAATTTTAGTACACTTTGGATGCAGCGTATTTTAATTAGAGGATTTCACAAAATTTAATGCATTGATATTTATTTAAATTACACCTGGACCAAAGGGTAATTAATAAATATTGATAGTTTTACTATGCTTGGACCAAAGGATAGTAAATAAATTAGGAGACTCCACCGTCACATGAAATAAAATTAATCTAATAACCTGAATATTGTATTGACTGAGTTGGTGAACCGATTGCCTTAGTAATACATTGCTCTTAAGTTTAAAATCCTAATAATCACACTCTCTTTATTTCCTTAAAATTTTTAATTATTTCCTTATTTTGTTATTTAATTTTTTATTCTCATAAATCGGTCTTCTAAATAAAGCATAGGAAAGAGCTTTTCAGTACTTATTTTTCAATCCTCTAGGGACGATACTCTACTCATTTACTTTATTACTTGATCGACTGGTGCACTTGCCATAGCTATAGATTAGCATGCATCAGTAAACTCTCATCTTCCTTCTCATATTTTGGAAAGTCCAAATTTCAAAGAAGGGAGCACCAGATCGACCGTTGAAGAAGGATCAGTACAGTACTAGCATGCTGTACTGATTTTCTGCATCGAACTTTAGATCAGAGATCGTAGGATCGTGTGGATGACTTTTAGAGGTTGGACACGTGTGCAGCTCATGATGTCATCCTTAAGCTTAGATTAATAAGTTAGAATGTCTAACTTACTCAGGTAATAGATCTGATCTATTAACTTTAAATCTGCATTTGATGTAGTGTAGATCTAGATTGATTTGATGAATCTTTTATTTTTTTATTTAATTTTAATTTTTGATTTAATATCATACCTTGATCACGTAATAGATCTGATATCTAGGTCTTTACATATTTTTTAAAATAAATATTTAATTTATTGAAGTCTTCTGCTATAAGATCTTAAAAAAGTTTTCAAGATCTATCTATAAAATCCTAGATTTGGTTCCTTCATTAATCTGACCTAGATAGGTTTAAGTTAGGTGATAATAAATTCATTCAAATACAAGAATGAGTCAAATTAAATTTGACTCAATTGCGATGAATCAGAAAGATTACAGAAGAAAAAAGTCTGGCTCAATAGTATGCTAGCACGATTACCTTGAACCTGATTGGATCTAATCCAAATCAATCAAACTGGGTTAGCTTAATTGATGACATTCAGATCCAAACTTTTATTTGTGTGATCCAATTAAGTTCAGCTGCGTATAGTAATGAGACATATCATGATCTCTATCATCGACAATATCAAAATATTTTTTGATGGACTAGAACTTTTTTGATTCAAATAACTAGAATGATCAATCATCAAAATTATTCTAATTGCTCCCAAAATCCACCAGTGATACCTAGTAGCATATGGTGGCAATCCATCAGAACTGAAAGTGAACCTCCTAGTGCAGTTACCTATGTGATTGGGTTCTTCTATCTTGAGCCCCAACTAGATTAGGTTAAGGTGAACTCGTCAAACCGAAAATCCATCATATAAATTAATCATTCGATTTAAGTCCAATGTGAAATTCTAATAATACTCTTTCTATCATCTTCACTCTGTCATGACCATAGGCTTAGAAACTCAATCTCATGATTATCATAGGACTGCTTGTCATCTATCGAGGTAGATAGATCTCCTATTAGTGCAATCCACTTTCTATAATGAACATGCTATAGCCAACATACACCTCAATATTCCGAATGGCTAGGAGATCAAGTTATGGTATAGTCAAACTATAACACCCTCAAGGTGAATTACCGATGCACCTTAGGTCAAAGAACCAGACACACCACTACAGCATCGAGTCAGTCATTGATGAGAAGGTAGATTTTCTTATGACTACTCGAGGTGGTCACGCTCAATTTCATCATTCTCTAACGAGTACCTGTACTCTCGCTCTGATGTCTCCTTATCGTAGACTCAAGATACATCTATTCTAAGAAAGTGATCATACACCAATCTTCCAGATCGATCACCATCCTTATGATGATCCTATGGTCGGGAGCTGTTTATGAGTTAATTATGAAAATTCATGTCTCAAATTTTCAACTCTTTAAAATATAAATTGTCATTACCATTAACTCAAAGGATGTATCATAGACACTTTAAATGCACACTATGATAAAAAATAATTCTTTTATTAATTTATAGTAAAAATTATAAAATTATCTTTAGAAGTGTATTGTAAATGTTTAGCCAATCTGACTTCTAAGGCACACATCTAACAAACTCCCGCTTGACCTAAAGCCAATTGGCTACAAATCTAAGTCCCATCATCTCAAGGTAGGCTTCGATCTTCTGCTGGCTCAATGGCTTTGTCAATGGGTCAGTCGCATCATCTACAGTATTGACTCTCTTGATATAGACATTTCCCTTCTTAAGGTTATCTTGGATGAGGTGATATTGCCGCTCGATGTGCTTGGATTTCTATTGAGATCTCGGCTCCTTAGCTAGGGCTATGAAACCAATATTATCGCAGTACAAAGGGACATCATCTAATGGTATCACTCCAAGCTCTACAGCAAACTTCTTGTACCAAAATGCCTTCTTTGTAGCCTCCGACGCAGCAATGTATTCTACTTCTATGGTGGAGTCTGCTATCACCGTCTGCTTGAAATTCTTTCAGCTGATAGCACCACCACTATACACAAATAGACTTTTAGATGTCGACTTTCGATCATCTATGTCAGACATAAAATTTGAGTCAGCATACCCCTAGACCTGGAGTTCTCTATTATCAAAAACTAGAAACATATCCTTAGTCTTTCTCATGTACTTAAGGATATATTTTACAGAAGTCCAGTGCTCTTCACCTGGATTTGACTGATATCTGCTCATGATACTCACAACATGGGCAATATCAGGTCACATACATAGCATGGCATACGTGAGGCTTCCTATTACTAAAGCATAAGGGATCTTGCTCAAGTATTTAATTTCCTCAGGTGTGTTGGGATACATCTTCTTGGAGAGATGAATGCCATGTCTAAAAGGTACTAAACCCCTCTTGGAGTTTTTTATGCTAATCCTCTTTAGCACCTTCTCTATGTACATCTTCTGTGAGAGACTTAGCATCCTATTTGGTTTATATCTATAGACCTTAATTCTTAGAATAAAGGATGCCTCTCCTAGGTCTTTCATTTAGAATTTCTTAGACAACCATATTTTGACTTTAGTCAACATGAAAATATCATTTTCAATTAGGATGACGTCATCTACGTACAGTACGAGAAAGACAATAGCGCTCCCACTAATGTTTTTGAACACACAGAACTCCTCCTTATTCTTGATGAATCCAAATGATTTGATTACATCATTAAAACAAGCATTCTAGCTTCGAAATGCTTGCTTAAGTCTATATATAGATCTTTGCAGCTTAAATATTTTATGATCATTATTACTGGATGTGAATCCTAGTGGCTATTACTTATAGATATCTTCCTCAAGATATCCATTTAAGAATATCATTTTCACATCCATCTATCATATTTCATAATCGAAATAGATTGCAACAACAAGAAATGTACCAATGGATTTGAGCATGGCTACTGGCAAAAAAATATCCTGATAGTCAATGCCCTCGTGCTGACTATACACTTTCACTATGAGCCTTGCTTTGAATGTCTCTATATTTCCATCGATACCTATCTTTCTCTTGAAGATCCATTTACATCCAATAGGTACTATACCTTAAGGTGGATCTACCAAGGTCTAGACTTGGTTCGAACGCATTGAGTCAATCTCTGACCTCATTGCCTCTAATCATTTCTCAGAGTCGATATCTGATGTTGTCTCGTCATAAGTTTTGGGATCATCACCATGAACCTCATTTTCTATGAAAAATATTTTCTTTACATCTTTTGATATAGTACCTAAGTTCCTTTCAGGAGGACAAAAAATTTTACTTGATCTATGAGGTGGAGGAGGTAGTGTCTGGGTTGGTTTAATCTGATTGGGTTCCATAGGTTCTTTGGCTCGTGGCTCTTGAGAGACTTTCTCTTCGAGCCTAATCTATCTTGCGATGTCATCATCTTAAATAAACTATTTTTCATGAAAAATGGCATATCGATTTACAATCATATTTTGATCTTCTAGAAGATAGAAATAATATCCTAATGACTCTTTAGGATATCCAATAAACTGAGCTCTAAAGGACCTAGGCTCTGATTTGTCCTCCTGTTGACTTTTGAAATGGGCCGGACAACCCTAATTTTGAGATGACTTAGACTTGATTTCTTACTATGCCATATCTCATACGGTGTGGTAAGAATGATCTTAGAGGAAATCCTATTAAGTAAATATATAGCGATCATCAAACTATGTCTCCAAAGAAACTTAGGAAGATCCATGAAACTCATCATGGATAGGACCATATCTAATAGGGTCCGATTTCTCCATTCTAAAATCTCGTTGAGTTGAGACATTCCAGATGGAGTCCACTGAGAGACTATGCCATTGTCCTTAAGATTGTCTAAGAATTTTTGACTAAGATATTCGTCTCCTCGATCTGATCGAAGAACCTTAATGAATTTTTTTATTTATTTTCTACTTCAAGTCTGAATTTATTAAACTTTTTAAAAGCTTTAGACTTGTATCGCATCAAAAACACATACCCATACCGAGATAAATTATCGATAAAGATGATGAAGTAGATGTATTTGCCCCTGACTGGCACATCAAATGGACCTCATACATCAGTATGTACTAGGACAAGCAGATCTATGGCCCTTTTCTCATATCTCATAAAAGGAAGCTTGGTCATTTTGCCATGAAGGCATGATTTATAAATCAGATATGACTCGGAAGTAAATAGACTCAATAGCCTAGATTTCTCCAATTTGTTAATCCTATCTTCTGCTATATGACCAAGCCTAAGGTGCCAAAGATACCTATCATTTAGACTATCCCTAGATTATTTTGATCCTATGGCATTAATGTTGGAAATTATGTCCCAAAGCCAATTGTCAGCCTATTGACAGTTAAGATATTATAATTGATTTATTAATTGATAAAAAAATTTTTGGCATCCTTTTCATTATAAGTTTACATCTTCTAATGAACTCCATTATTATGATGAAGTTCTTAAGACTATTTAGTTTTGATAAAGAGAGAATTTATCGATTAGTCCTTAAATTTGTTGATGACCAAATGATAGGTTGTTAATTAGGACGATAGTGTCTATCGAGCATAGGTCGCTATATGCCATATAGGTTGGTTATCCTCTTAACCAAGGAGTGTGGAGATACTGGTATGGCATACAGGTGAGATGTATGTATACATCATCATTGAACGTGACCAACTTCAGAGCATTCTGCTATCGAGAATATCTCTGATGGGATATAGGTATAAGTATACCTTAGACCTAAGATCACCTTAGTGACTTGCAAGCAACTCACTGTGCTTCGGTACCGGAATAACTAAATTTCTAATTCTATAATGAAAGGCTTCTGGGCACAGTCAAGTACTTGCAAAGTTGGAGTGTGATTAAGATGGAATTGACCACTCCAAAAGTTGGAGAATAATGTATCATTGTATTTCAATATAGCAAAACCTTGGTCAGTATAATCCATTAGATGAATTTGATATTTTGAAATATAATGTGGACAATTTGATCGGAGTTGATAGTTGAACTCTGAGGTGTCCTACGAGTATTTTGGTCAAAGGGATGAATTATATAAAAACTATATCCGCATGGGTTCTAAGGATGGTGTTCTACACCTTCGATCTATTCGATCATCGGGTATCATTACTAGATGATCACTTCGATTGGTACAAAAATTTATTCTTATGCTACCGACTTTAGTTCGGACCTATGAGGTCACACACATTAGATTTTCATATTTTGATCGGATGGTTGATCAGCAATTTAGGATCGTTTTACAATTAAACGATCAATATGGTTAATGTTTGACCTAGTGCAAGTATTGTAGAAGGATCGATTAGCAATTTGATTGTTTATTAACTTAATTTAATTAAGCCAGTAGGCTAAGATTAAGTATAATTAAATATTATTTAATTAGATTTGGTTTGGGCTTGATTGGATTAAGTCCAATTGGCTTATTGGATAAGCCAAGTGCAAGGAAGAACTAATCCTAGTCTAACTAGGACTTGGGTCAACCTAATTTTTTAATTTAATTAAAAAATAAATTAAAATTAAATCTAATTTAATATAATTTAATTAATTTGTTAAATGAGTTAGGGCCTTATTTAATTGGGTTGGTTTACTCTTATTTTTATTTGGTTAAAAAACCTTGTTTGACCAGGTTAAAACAGGAGTCCTAGTGTGACTAGGACTCCCTATCCTTGCGCCACCTAATTCCTCACGCCCCATCCCTTCTTTCTTCTCTTTTATGTGAAAAATCTCCATGCCCCAAGCAATCTCATGGCTCCCTTCTCTGTTCTTTTTTCTCATATGGATATTTGTTTGATGACCAAGTCAAAAGGGGAGATTGGTTTTGCTTTAGGATTCTTTGAGATAGAATCCTAGTCAACCAAAAGACTTCCTTCATTTCATGCCGCCACCTTCCTATTTTCTCTCTCTCTCTCTCTCTCTCTCATGGCATTCTTTGGTATTTTTTGCACCCTCCCTTGCTGGTCCATGGTAGAAATGTAAGGTGGGGGTGCCCAACCCTTGGGCACCCCAACAACCTGCCATTTGGTGACTTTCCTATCTAGGTTTTTAACCAATCTTGGATCCTACATATATCTTTATTTAAAGATAATTTTTTGCTAAAATTTTTGTGTATTGTAGATAATTGATAGTTCTCTTTGGTGTAGAAAAATAAGAGAAAAATTCATCTGGTTCATGGAGATATTAAAAACATAAATCAGGGTGTCTAGAAAAAAATAAAGAAGAAGAAGAGGGTCTTCTTCTAGGATTTTTGTTTCATATCTCTTCCTCCCTTTTGTGAGCTTTTGAGAGGTGTCTCAACATCACAAATCTTTTTCTTTTCCTTCTAGTATTTTGGAGTGTCCATGTTTCAAAGAAGGAAGCATCAGATCGACTGTCGAAGAGAGATCAGCATAGTGCTAGCATATTGTGCTGATTTCCTACATTAGGATCTTTGATCGTGTTTGTGGACTCGTGTGGATGACTCCTAAAAGTCAAACATATGTGCGGCTCATGACTTCATCCTCAAGCCTGGATCAATAACTTAAAATATCTAACTTACTCAGGTAACAGATCCATATATTATTTTATAGCTGCATTAGGTGTAGTATAGATCTTGGTTGATATGGTCAACCTTTTTTTTCTTATTTAATTTTAATTTTTGATTTAAATACCATGCAATAATCATATAATAAAATCTTAGATCTAGGGTATTTTAGATTAATTTTTATTATTTTAATCTTTCATTGTCTGATCATGAAAAGTTTCAAGATCTAATCCTAAAACCCTAGATTTGGTTTGTTCAATTCACGTTTTGCTCGATAGTAAAAATAGAAACATCAATATTTAACTGATAGAGATTATTTATAAGAAAACCACTTATAATTTTATTTTTTTTATAAAGAATATTATAATGGTTCTTAAGAAAACTAATTACACAGCTTTCCTGTTCTAAACATGAAATAAAAATCAAATTTTTGCTTGCTACAGGCACATAAAAATAATCCCTAAAAACTAAATCTAATCCTGATGGTAATCATAGAGGGTAGGTTCCCACGGCCATAGCAGCAACTCTTACATCATTCTCGATGCGTAGGATTATCTCATCATCCCGAAGCCTCCTGCTATCCTCAAGACTTTGTATAGAAGTGCACAAGTGAGCACTAAAACCAGAGTCAAGCATCCAATTGGATGCATAAGAAATCGTAAGATTAGATTCTATAAGGAGCATACCTCCAGAAGGACCTGCCTCCTTCTTGTTCTTTAGGCTGGTCAGTTAAAGAGGGTAGTTCCACTTCTAATGGTTGTCTATGTTGCAATGAAAATATTTTTCTTTATTAGCGGCCTTTTTCTTCAGCTTTGCCTTCTTCTTCTTTCCACCATCCACCTTCTACTTCTTTACAAACTTCTTCTTCTTTTCAAAAGATTTTCTCTTAGAAGAAGTCCACTCCACAGCAAGTACCGAGCCTTTAGAATCTTTCATAGAAAACTCAACAGTAACCAGCACGTTCATGAGCTCAACCAAGGTATTCTGAAGTTTATGCATATGGTAGTTTATGATGAACTATCCATATGCATTAGTCAAGGACTGCAGAATTATATCAATCTACAGATCTTAATCTAACTTGACACCAAGCTTCTTAAGCTCTTCTAAGTTCTTGATCATCATCAAACAATGATCTTGGACCAACTGTCCATCACGCATCTAAGCCTTAAACAGTCTCTTAGTGACTTGATATTTGGCTGTGCGACTCTGTTCACCAAACAACTCTTGCAGGTGAGCCAATATTTGGCAGCTAGTCTTAATATCTTTATGTTGGTGCTGGAGCTCATCAAACATTAAGCCCAATATGTAATACCTGACTTTGTTATCTTCATCCATCCACTTCTCTAGAGATGCTCTCTGATTAGTGGATGAACGAGCTGATAAGGTGGGGCGATCCTGTTCCAACACATGAGTTAACTTCTCGAACCCAAAATAATTTTGAAGTTCTGGAGCCAATCCTTGTAATTGGATTTGGCCAGTCTATGGTTGTCTAGGATGTGGTCTAGTGGGTTGGACGCAGACATCTTCCTATAGAGAGTCAAAGTTTCTAGTTAGATTTTATAATTAAACTTAATTAATTTATTTAAGAATTTTATTTCTAAATAAATTAGGCTCTCACTATCTTTTTGGATTCCTACACTTTCTTGGTAGAGATGCAAAAATCTTCATGATTATTGATTTCTAGTGGATGGTGCGGTCCCACCAACTAGCTCATCACGTCACCTAATAGTTATTGGTGATGGGTCGATCGATGAGTGAATAACTCTTGTCCAATGATTCTCTAATCACGGTGCATCCAAATCTGATCTCTAATTCATGAATCTCACTATGTCCAAAATATTGATCCACTCTTTAGTTAAGTTGGACCCACCATTTGCATGAATTGGATTACTGATTGGATCCCTCATCGTATCAAGAATATTGAGCCCAACTCCAAATTATTGAGCCCAACTCCAAAATATTGAGCCCAACTCATCCTCCAACCCATAGCATCCAATGCCTAATAGACATGGTTGCATCTTTTCGGTATAACTGAACTACTGTATTTAGTTAAGAATAATCAACCTCGAAAAGGATCCGCACATCTACTATTGGTGCAAAATCTGGTTGCCGTCGAAGAAGTGCTGAAGTCAGAGGAGATGAGGTCACCATCGGTGACCTGCAAAATAAATCTCGTCTAGAGCCCGGGATGGTGGCTCCAGTAGGACCCTCTGATGGTCAAGTTAGCTTTTTCGGCCAACAGAAATGGAGTGCTCAGTCAACAAAGTTGCAGAGTTTTGGAAAGAAGAACAAAACCTACAGAAAACGTATCAGGAGGATTTCTTTTACAGATAGTGCTTATAACTAATAGATAGTGACAACCATAACTGTTGGGTAGTGGGCTGCTTAGAGCCATGTGGAGTTTGTTACAGGGGATAGTGTTTGTTGTCGCAAGATGCCAGTCCGTTTGAGATTTGATAGTCAAATTTTGGAGGGGTAGGCATTAGTTGGTGATGACCTTTGAGCTATATCAATTGTAGAGGAGTTCAGGCTCCTTTAAGGTAGTCTGAATGTGAGTCGATTCATGCCATGTACGGGATCGAGCTCATGCAGAGACCATCCTGGATGACTGTAGGGAGTTTGGCCGCTAGAGGAGTCTGAAAGGGATTCGACCGCTGGAGGAGTCTAGAAGGAGTTTGGCTGCTGAAGGAGTCCGAAAGGGGTTCGGCCATTGGAGGAGTCTGGAAGGAGTTCTATGACTTTTGGAGGAGTCTAGAGGGAGTTCGGCTACTGGAGGAGTCCTAAGAGGAAGAATTTTCGATCGAAGCTCTTCTGAGATAATCAGTTACATTAGGCTAAGCATCAGACTGGACTTCAATGGGAGTCGGGTTTATCTCCAATAAAAGTCCTCCTATTCTCGAGCTCGAAATTTGAAGAAAGGAAGAAAAAAGGTGACTGCCATAGTTTGATCCTGGATTTTCGTGCTTGTTAGGATGGGATGTTTCGGTGTTTACCACACCAGCACTGAAGCTTTCTAAGTCTGAAATGAGTTCGAAAAGATGGCCCTTCAAATCTTCCATCGACACTCTACCCTAGGTACGGTGCCACAAAGACTCCACCCATTGTCGCTCCTCTATCATGATGAGTGGAACATGCGGCACGTGCTAACCGACTGAAGTCGATCTGCAATCATAACTACCTCGGGTTATCTCTAGCTATTTAAGGCTTTCTCCTATTATTTAGAAGTCATTCCTGCCTAAGTCTTCTCCTTCCTTCAGCCCCCATCCATCTTCTTCCCAAGGGTCTTAACCTTCTCTCGCCTTCCTGAGCTCCAGACATCCTTTCGATTGGTCCTCATTGCATCCATCATCCTTTCATTCTTCCTAGATGGTTTAGGTCAGTTTCCTGACCCTTCCCTTAGGTTATTCACGCTTATCACTTCTGGCTTCCTACTTTCCTTATTTTTTGGTGGCGACCTTTGCCCTACATTTTTCTTATACATACATACATACATATATATACATACATACATACATACATACATATATATATATATATATATATATATATATATATATATATATATATATATATATATATATATATATATATTATGGGGGGTGGGGTTTCTTGGGGTTTAATTTCGATCCGAATGACTTTCGAAAGCTCCCACTCCATCGGTTCATGGGGCTCGTCCGGACTAACCTTCTTTAATCCTGTACCTCTAGCTGAGGTAGAACCTAGGAATATGTCTTGCTCGTCTTTTGCTCCAGACACCATCCCATCCATCCTTACCTCGGATGATCTTTCTCTAATCCGAATTCAATATAGAATCCCTCCAGAATATGACCTTGAACTCCTTATCTCCGACAACTGGGTCAGCTCTCCTCCGACCGACTAGTTTTGTTTGTACTTAGAAGGTTTGCACGTCGGGCTTAGACTCCTGCTTCCCCGATTCGTAGTCATCCTCTTTCAATTTTTAAACATCTCCTTCGCATCTGTCGTATCGAACTTCTTTCGATTCATCATAGGTTTCCTCTCCCTTTATCGATTAACCAATGTTCAGTCGACCATTTCATTTTTTAGAAATTTCTACACCTTCAAGCACCATCCTTCCATGAAGAATTGATGGTAATTTTCCCCCCAGATCGGTAAGAAGGGGTTATTGAAAGGTGTCCCTTCTTTCATTCACAATCGGAAGGAAAAGTTTTCTTTTGTACATTGCCCGACCTTGCTATTAGGTCTTCCTCCATGGGGTTATATTAGATTGTTAGTTTGTCGAGCTCCAAGCTTAGACGTAGCCGACCTTAATTCCTCCAATAAACTCAAGGCATACCGAGCTCCTCTTCTTCGCAACCTTCTAAAGGAACAGACCTTGTTCAATCTGGGTCTGAGTCCCTGCGATCCTACTAGTACATCTTTTGATTTTTGAATCCATATGGTTTCGTGCATGTGTATTGCTACTGACCGTACTTCTTTTTTTATTATGGAGATGGATGCACAAGCTGCTGAGATGCTTACCAAAGGACTCTATACCAAGAAGAGGAAAGAGAGGGCACAAAATGAAGGCTCAAAGAGGGCGATCATTGGTGTTTCCAACTCCAAAGTCCTCGCCTCCACTATCGCTGCATTCAAGGTCATCACCGATGTCAAGGCTATCCTAACTGTCGAGGTTGGCACCACTAGCATGGGCCCGATGCCTTCCAAGCCCTCAGGTCCCTCCGACAGGGATCAAGTTTTGGAGCTTTCTATCAAGAAAGGGACAGAGGAGGGAAGAAAAAAGATAGCCATTGCGAAGACATCCTGCAAGGCTCGCCTAGGTGGATCGGATGGCGACAACAACGATTGAGGGGAGGACCCCTTTGACAACCTAGAGATCATCCAGGATCTTGCTGACAGGTATGCCATGCTCGAGGTGGTAGACCAGATGGATGACCTGGACCCGCAGCAGCTCGTCTGGGGTTCTCTCGTAACCATCCTCAAGATGATTGTTCCATTGCTCGACTCTTTCTCTTCTCTTCTATGCTTTTCTTCTTCTCTCCTTTTTTTTTACACCAATCATTTGTTATAGTCGGGTCAGCAGATGCTCGCCGACATCAAGAGGGTGCATCGTTAGAAGGCGAAGGCATAGAAGGCTCAGAAGGATCTTCGAGTCGAGAACCGCCATCTTCAAGAGAGGGTTGACGAGGTAGAGCACCTTGTCGAGGAGAAGGTGGCAGACATCGAAAGTCTTTAGGGCATGCTCCACCAAAAGCAGTTCATCTCGGTCGAACTAAAGGCTACATTGGCCCTAGAGGAGGAAAGAAAGAAGGAAGTCAAAAATAGGGTTGCCGAACTGGAGACCCAAATGGCGAAGTCAATCTTGAAGGCAATGACCTAGACCGTGAAAGAGTTCAAGACCTCTCTCAAGATGCAGAATCAAAACATCAAGTTTGGTTAGAAAGCATTTATAAAGGGTTTCGAGCTCTATGAAGGTAGGGTAGCTTGGAGGTTCCTTGAGCTCGACCTTAGTTTTTTGGAGGAGGTGGAAGACGACGTGGACGCGAAATCGTCTAATGCTGTAGTCGACCCTACCATCGATGAGCTCGCTTCTAGCTTATCAGAACCTGCCATAGAGGCACCCGAACCAGTTTGAGAACTTGAGGTGGTCGAGAGTGATCCAGCTCTATCCTCCATCGTCCCTCCCAAGGTTGAGATCCTCGAATAGTTGTACATTTTTCTTCTCTTTTTTTTTTTGTGTTGATGTATTTAAAAATATTCAAGTAAATGAAAGATAAATCTTTTTCTAGTCTTATACTTTGTGTTGTCATTTGCATGATTCAGAACGCTCTTAATGACCTAGGTCATGACTCTCCTCTTCTAGTTGATGCCGATCCTTTGCCCTATGGGGTTTCGATTAGACCACTGATTAGGATTTTGAAGAAGGAGGTTCATCGCTTGAAGAAGAATTTGAGAAAAATCAAGGATGATCTCTAAGAATCAAGGAAGAATGCTTCGAAGGCAACTATCGAAGTTACCTACCTCAGAAACTTGCACAGAAAGGACTCCACCAATTTCAGCATTCGGAAGGGCAGCTTCGAGAAAGAAATGGCCAAACTGAGAAGAAGCACCAGCAATAAGTCTTGGGAGTTAACGACAAAGATCAGCTCTCTTAAGATCGACCTTATGGCGATGAAGAAAAATATTCAACTGCTGGAGGAAACTTCATCATGGTCAACCGATAAGGCTCAATACGATTGGGACTGGTCCAAGAGGTTCTCCAAACATCAGAAGCAGCTTCACGACATCGAAGCCTGGCATAATGAGCATAAGCTAACTTGGTCGAAGAAGGTGATCAAGCTCGAGCATGAGCTCTAGGCAACTAACAGAGTGGTGAGCCATCTCCAGCAATAACTGACTGATGGTCGGTAGGCTATCTCTAGTAGAGAGTCAGAGGAGATTGCCTCCTTGAAGAAGATCGTCGGTGAGCTTTCAGAGGCAGTCGGGGTGGAGAAAGCTAAAGTTCAGCGATTGAATCTCCAATTGATCTGCGAACATCAAGACGTGTAGGATGCGGAGGTCGAGGTCCTAAGGAGGAGGCGGTGGAAGCTCGAGGGCCAGTTCGGGCATATCAATAGGGTGTACATAGACAATTTGTATAAAAAGAAAGAACTTGAGGAGAAAATCGTTAGGTTGAAGTAGGCCTTGGTGATGGCCGGCATCGATGACCCAAAGCTTGAGGAGTCCAGTCCATCTTAAGGCTTCACCGCCTTTTATATGTTATTTTATTTTTATTTTTTTGTAATCAGCCTTGCTGATCCCTGCCACGTTGGCTTCCTTGTAATATGCAGTCGGTTTGGCCGACCTTCATCCTACTTGTAATAAATTTAAACTTGTAATAATACCTTGTCCGTCATTGCCTTGTGCGAATGCAATGCTCACCTTCGATCTTTCTATCTTTTTTTTTGTAATCGATCTTGCCGATCTCTTGTCCGTCGTTGCCTCACATGGATGTGATGCTCACCGTGAATCCTTCTATCTTCTTCATCTTCTTTTCTTTTTTTTGTAATCAGGGCCTCTCTCCTCATCTCGTCTAAAATGAATGAGGTCTTCAACTTTGCTCTTGTTAGGATGAGGTTCTCCTCCTTTTTCTAATAGGCTGTAGGGGCACATTAGGGCCATTGTTAGGACCTCTTCCCTACTCTCATCTAAAATTAACGAGATCTTCAACTTTGCTCATGTTAGGATGAGGTTCTCCTCTAGTTCCTAATAGGCTGTAGGGGCACATTAGGGCCATTGTCAGGGCATCTCCCCTCATCTCGTCTAAAATAAACTAGGCCTTCGACTTTGCTAACATTAGGATGAGGTTCTCCTCCTGATCTTAATGGGCTGTAGGGGCACATTAGGACCGTTGTCAGGGCCTCTCCCCTCATCTCGTCTAAAATGAACGAGACTTCACTCACATTAGGATAAGGTTCTCCTGCTGTTCCTAATGAACTATAGGGGCACATTAGGGCTGTTGTCAGGGCCTCTCCCCTTATCTCATCTAAAATGATCAAGACCTTCAACTTTGCTCATGTTAGGATAAGATTCTCCTCCTATTCCTAATGGACTATAGGGGCACATTAGGACCGTTGTTAGGGCCTTTACCCTTCTCTCGTCTAAAATGAATGAGGCCTTCAACTTTGCTCATATTAGGATGAGGTTCTCCTCCTGTTCCTAACGTGGCCGTATTTATCATGAGATTAAGTTTGGGGTATAGTGCCCCCTTTATTACCAGTATACAACAAAGATTAGGGTGTTGAAGTAGGAGGATTTCATTTTAATCAAATCATCGGCAATACATTCGTAGATTTTCCAAATTTCAAGATTGAGGTAGGTCTGCCCCCCCCTCCCGAGTTTCTTTAAGTAGTACGTCCTGGGTCGGATGACTTTTGTGATCTCGTAGGATCCTTCCCAATTTGGGGCAAGCTTCTCCTGACTCTGAGGCTGATAGATGGGGGCTTGCCGAAGCACTATATCCCCCACTTTGAATATTTTATCTCTAACTCTGGAGTTATAGTATCAGACCATCCTTCACCTATAGGACACCATCCAAACTTGGGCTTCCTATCTTTTTTCTTCTAGTAGGTCGAGGTTGGCTCTGAGGTCCTACGGGTTATGCTGCTCGTTGAAAGCCACTATCCACATCGATGGAAGCTTAAGTTCGATCGGGATGACTGCCTCTATTTCAAAAACTAAGGCGAATGGTATTTCTCCAGTCGGTTGCCTTTGGATAGTGTGGTATGCCCACAAAATATGATAAAGTTCATCCACCCAGGCCCCTCTTGCTCTTTGAAGTCTTATCTTGATGTCTTGTAATAGGATTTGATTAGTCACTTCAGCTTCTCCATTTGCCTGTGGGTGAGCTACCGACGTAAAGTGGTAGGAGATATTTAGACCTTTGCAGAACTCGACGAACCTCGCCTAGTAAATTGTCGGCCATTATCTATAATGATAGTTTAGGGCAATCCAAAGCTGCAAATGATCGACTTTCAGATGAAGTCCTGCACCTTGGCTTTGATAATCTTTGCCAAGGATTTGGTCTTGACCCATTTAGTTAAATAGTCGATGGCAACTAAGAGAAACCTTCATTGCCCAGATGCCATCGAGAAGGATCCAAGAATATCCATTCTCCACTGCACAAATGGCCAAGGAGCACTCGATGGGGCAAGCTCGGCGACTGGTTGTCTTTGGACATTCGCATTCCTTTGGTAGCGGTCACATCTCCTGACGTAATCAATACAATCACCATGCATCATTGGCCAGTAATATCTTTGTCAGAGCAACTTATGAGACCGACATCTGGCACCTAGATGGCTCTCGCAAATTCCCTCATGCACTTCCCATAGTGAGAAATCGGCCTTAGAGGGTCGGAGGCACCTCAATAATGGTAGGGAATACGACCTTTTATATAACTTATTCTCATAAAGAACATACTGGAAGGCTTGGTTTCTCAACTTCTAAGCCTCTTTCGGGTCACGAGGAAGAACCCCATCCTTAAGAAAGCGGTCAGCAGGTTAATCCACTATGGCTCCTGGCCGACCTACCTGATGGGCTATGGTTCCTCTATGCACGAGCATTTCAATGTCTCATAATAAACTTCTTTTGGAATCTCGTTATGAGCTAGGGTGGCTAGCTTGAATAGAAGGTCAGCCCTAGCATTTTTCGCTCTTGGGATTTATCGAATGCTGAAGCTGCAGAAGGTTGGGGTCAAGCTCTTCACCTTCTCAAGATATTTTATCATGCTCTCTTTCCAGGATTCATAACTACCGCTGACCTGGCCCTCGATCAGTTGGGAGTCACTACAAATCTGAAGTCGATCAGCTCCTAATTCTTTAGCTATCTTGAGTCCGTTTATTAGGGCCTCATATTCTTCCCCATTGATTATCGTCGAAAATTCAAAATGCAGCGCGTACTCCATGATGATCCCTTTTGGATTGATTAGGATCAGCCCAGTACTTGCTCTGGAAGTGTTGGAGGAGACATCAACATACAGGGCCTAGAAATCTTTAGGAAGGTCCGTTCTTTCTTCAAAGGAGCTTGGGTGCAACCATGAAATGTTGGTTTCATTTTGAAGCTCGACATCATCTGGGATGGAACATTCAACTATGAAGTCGGCCAGTGCCTGAGCCTTGATTGCTGGCCGAGGTCGATAGTTGATGTCAAACTCTGTTAATTCAACTGCCCATTTTGTAATTCTTTCGGAAGCATCCATTTGATGAAGGATCGCTCTGATCAGCTGGTAAGTGAGGAGCATTATAGCATATCCCTAGAAGTAAGATCAAAGTCTTCTTGCTGCAACTAGAAGAGCATAAGTTAATTTTTCTAACTTTGTATAGCTGATCTTGGCATTCCTTAGGATCTGGCTTATATAGTACACTGATTGCTGTACTTTCACCCCTTCTTTGATTAGGACTGCCGCTAGCACTGTAGGAGAGACCGCGAGGTCGAGAAACAGCTCCTCTCCAAATTTGGATTTGGTTAGTAGGGGGGAAGCCAAGGTAGTTCTTGAACTCGTCGAATGCCTTTTGGCATTCCTGAGTCTGGTGAAAGTCTTTCAATTTTTGAAGGATTTGAAAGAAGGACATGCAGCATTCGACCGACCTCGAGATAAAATGATTCAAAGATGCCACCTTTCCAGTCAAGCGCTGAACTTTCTTGATGGACTTCGAAGCGGTCATCTCCTAGATTGCTCGAATTTTCTTCGGGTTGATCCCAATCCCTTGTCTCAAGATCATGAATCCCAAAAATTTTTCTGAGGCTACCCCAAAGGCGCATATGGTTAGATTCAGCTTCATCTTGTATTTTCTGAGTATATCAAAAGCCTCTTCAAGGTTAGCAACATGCTTGATAAACATGCAGCTTTTGATCAGTATGTCATCGACATAAACTTCTATGTTGCGGTCGATTTGCTTCTTAAAAATTTTATTGACCAAGCACTGATAAGTCGCACCTACATTCTTAAGCCCGAAAGTCATGACATGGTCAGTAATAAAAGCAGTCTTCTCCTCATCCTTCGGTGCCATCCAAATTTAGTTGTAGTTAGAGAAGACGTTCATGAAGGTGAGGAGCTCGTAGCCTAAAGTCACATCCACCAGTTGGTCAATTCTGGATAAAGGATAGCTATCTTTTAGATAGGCCTTGTTCAGCTTCTTAAAGTCGATGCAGATCCCCCACTTGCTGTTGGCCTTCTTGACAAGGTGATAAGTACCATAAATTTACCAATAAAAATATTAATTTATTAATTAATTCATATTAATTTTTAAGAATTAATGATCAATTTATATATATTGTTAAGAAATTAATATTTTTATTAATTAAAAAATTAATAAAAAATAATAATATTAAAAAATAAAATTTTATTAATAATGGAAAGAGCTCATTTTTTTGATTACAACGAAATAAGTTTTGAGCAAAATAGAGCTAAAATAGAGAAGATATGAATTTCTAAAGAAATAAAATAAATAGAAATTAAATAAAAAATAACATATGGCTCAACCGACTCAAGCTACTGTGCCATATCAGTCGGCACGTCCAAATGCACTGAGTCAAGCCGACAAAGCCAGCGCGCCAAGCCAACCACGCTAGCCGACTTAGCCGCGAAAGTCATCGGTCGATCCACGATCCAAGCATGGACCACCGGCTCAGCAGAAATAGATTAATCACGGAGTGACACGTGGTGGACCTAAATGCTTAAAGAGTTCATAGAAAATCTATCATGGCTCACAGGGCATTTTGGACTTTTCACTGGGCGATAGGAGGTGCTGATTCATTGCGGTGTGCGGTGCAGCCGATCCACGTGGTCCATGGGAACAGTAATTATGCAATCGTGCAGCTTTGATTGCTTACAATCAAGATCGGATGGTGAAGAAAATTTCTTACTTCAGGCTTCATGCGGATCGCCATCCAATGGCATAGCTCAATCTAGGGGATGATTCAAAAGTGGAGAGAGCACCCGGCAGTGATCAGGACTCCCAACGCATGATCAGCAGCCATATTTTCTCCATCAATGCACGATCAATGGTCAGAATTTAATCCAACCTGATCTGGACCAATATGCATTTGATTTTGGCATTTTTTGGACTGTTTGATCCATATCTGATGGCTTGATTTCATCCAGAGTAATAGAATTTATTCAGTACTTCTATTAATCCAATTTTCACTTGAATTTCTCCATATTTTGATGATCAAAGACCTCCTTAGTCCCACATTGCCTGCAGAAAAAGTCTCTAGCCTTCCAACACCTATAAATAAGATCCCAGGCCTTCAGAGTTCATAATCTTTGGTCAGGGTGAAGCTTTGGTATAGGGTGAAGTCAGGCTTTGAATTAGAGGCTGCTTCAAAGCAACGGATACCGAGAAGAAGAGCTGGGCCAATGCTGATCCAAGATCAAAGATTTAGTTTATTTATTTTATTTTTTTGTGTTTAAATTATAAATTTTTTAATTAATACAATATTTATTTTCATGTTCTTTAATTTCGTGCTCTTTATTTTTGTTGTAATTTAATTTTTGCACTTTAATTATTACTTTTTATTTTATTGCAAGTAGATGCTAAGATCTAACTAGTAGATCTTAGTACCAAGTTTAAATTTCTACATCTTTTAATTTTTGCCACTTTTGATTTCAAAACTCTTTTCAAATCTTTTTTTAAAAAAAAAATCAAAGATTCCAAAATAAAAACACTACCTTCCCTATGGATTCGACCTGACTCAATGCTAGCTACGTATTTTTAATTATTTTAAGAAATTAGATTAAATTGATAAACACAATGTCTTAACTGATTATTTATTAGACCTTAATCAATTCGGGAAAAGAGCTCTAAAGATGACTATTAGATCACTTTCCTTTGCCATTTATTTATCAAATTTTGGAAAAGTTAGCCAGACAAGAATTTTACTATTTTCTAGATGGATACTCTGATTACAATTAGATTTTCATAGCCCTTGAAGATCAGAAAAAGACCACATTCACCTACCCATTCAGAATCATTGCTTATAGGTGTATGCCCTTTGGACTATGTAATACTCCAGCAACCTTCCAGAGATATATGATCAGCATGTTTTTGATATGATTGAACGATTTCTAAAAATTTTTATTGATGACTTTTCTATCTTTGGACCTAGCTTCTCTGAATGCTTAAACCATCTAAGACTTGTTCTAGGAAGATGTAAGAAGAAGCATTTAGTTCTTAATTGGGAAAAATGCCAATTCATGGTCAAAGAAGGTATAGTTCTTGGCCATGTAATTTCAAAGAAAGGAATAGAAGTTGACAAGGCCGAAGTTGACTTGATTACAAGTCTTCCACCATCCAAGACTATTAAAGAAATTCATTCATCTTTAGGACATGCTGGATTTTATAGAAGGTTCTTACCCAATTTTAGCAAAGTGGCTTGCCCTTTGACGAACTTGTTAGCAAAAGAAACAAAATTTGAGTTTACTTCTAAGTATCTTGAGTCTTTTGAATTTCTTAAAAGGACACTCATTTCAGCCCCCATCATTCATCCACCTATCTGGACCGAACCTTTTGTGCTCATGTGCAATGCATCTGATCATGCTGTAGATGCAGCCTTAGGTCAAAAAATCAACAAGCTATCGAGAGTTATTTATTATGCAAGCAAAATATTAAATGATGCACAGCTTAATTACACGACCATGGAGAAGGAATTCTTAGCTGTTGTCTTTACCCTAAAAAAATTCAGGTCCATTTTGGTTGGATCTTATGTTATTGTCTATACTGATCACTCAGCCATTAGACATCTCCTAGCAAAGAAAGATGATACGGCACATTTAATTCGATGGATCTTGCTCTTTCAAGAATTTGACCTAGAAATTCAGGACAAAAAAGGGACAGAGAATGTAGCTGCTGATCACTTATCTCGAATCATAGTTGCACCATCTAACGAACCACCTATCAATGAGTATTTTCTAGATGAGCAACTCATGTCGGTGTCCATTGAACCTTGGTATGCGGATATTGTGAATTATTTAGCCATTGGTAAAGTGCCTTCTCATTGGACTAGTCAGGATAAACGCAAATTCTTTTTCCAAGTAAAGTATTTCATTTGGGATGATCCATATCTATTTAAATAGTATCTTGATCAGATCATTAGGAGGTGTGTCCCTGATAATGAGGTTAAAAGTGTTCTGTCATTTTGTCATGACCAAGCATGTGGTGGTCATTTCACATCTAAGAAGACTACCGCTAAAGTACTTCAATGTAAATTTTATTGGCCTAATTTATTTAAGGATGCACATGTATACTATAAAAGTTGTGATCGATGCCAACAAATGGGTTGGATTACAAAGAGAGATATGATGCCACTCAATCCAATCTTGGTAGTTGAAATTTTTGATGTTCGGAGAGTTGGTTTTATGGGACCATTTTCGAATTTCTTCAGAAATGAGTATATCTTAGTGGCTGTTAATTATGTTTTTAAGTGGGTAGAAGCTATTCCATGTAAGTCCAATGATAGCAAAGCGGTCATTAAATTTCTTAAAGAAAATATTCTCTCACTTTGGTACTCCTAGAGCAATCATTAGTGATCGGGGAACACATTTTTGCAATCGACCCTTTACCGCATTAATAAAGAAATATAATGTTACCCATAATTTATCCACACCATATCATCCTCAGACTAGTGGGCAAGTTGAAGTATCCAATAGACAAATCAAACAAATCTTGGAGAAAACTATTAATGCCAATAGGAAGGATTGGTCTGTGAAATTAGTTGATGCACTTTGGACTTACCGCACTACCTACAAGACCAACCTAGGAATGTCTCCTTATAGGATTGTATTTGGAAAACCATGTCACTTGCCTGTTGAGTTAGAACATAAAGCCATATGGGTAATAAAGAAATTAAATATGGACCTAGACGTAGCTAGAAACCATAGGAAGCTTCAGATCAATGAATTAGAAGAACTGAAAAATGAAGCTTACAGGAATGCCAAGGTATACAAGGAATGGATGAAAGTATTTCATGATCAAGCAATTCATGGAAAATCTTTTACTTCTGGACAAAAAGTTCTTTTGTATAATTCAAGATTACATCTTTTTTCTGGAAAGCTTAGGTCTAGATGGACAGGGCCTTTCTTTGTTAAAGAAGTTTTCCCATATGGGGTTATAGAGATTGAAAACCCAAGAAAAGGTATTATTTTTAGAGTTAATGGTCAATGATTGAAACCATTCTTGAAATTATCCATAGAATCTATGGAGGAAGCCATGGTTCTTTATGAACCAACATATCTCGATTAGTCTGTCATCACTATTTAGTCTGGCTAAAAACTTTAAACTTAGCACTCCTGAGAGGCAACCCAGCTTCTTTCTTTTTAATTAATTTTTTTTTTAGCATTATCAGATCAAATAAGCTCCATTGAATAAGTTGGAGGGAGAATTTAAATTTTCAAAAGCATGTGCTGGAGCAAAAATATAGTCAGGTGTATTCTTTCATGTTCTTTATTACACTCTTTATTTTTTCTTCTCCATTGTGGACAATGTCGATTAAGTTAAAGGAAAGAAAAATAAAAATTTTAAAATTTTAAGTCCTCAAAAAAATTAATATTTAGTATTTAGACATCTGATTATACTTAAGAATCAAATTAAACTAAGCATTTTTAAAAGAAAATTGATTTATAAGTCAGAGAATCTATGAGATATTGAGGAACCAAGTATTAAGAAAATTCAATAAAGAGTTATATCTAGAACTTAAAAAGTTTTTTTTTTGAGTATTTCTAATTTTTTCTATTAGCATCAAAGAAAAGTCTACTTTTTATAATTTTTGTGTAGGATAACTATACGTTCCTTCATATAAATTTTTTTTTTAAAAATAATTTCTCCTCACTGAGTAATCGGGCCTCTTTGCCAAAGCAAGCATTGAGTTTCACATCAAATGGTGGGAATGGCAAAGAAGCTTGTTGTAAAGCTAGTCTTAACTCGTAGCCTATTTGATTCGAGCTAGTAAGTATGAGGGGTATTCTATACCTAGTGCCCTAAAGCCAACTGGTTTGGGAGTCATTGGCCCAAGACTCACTACATGGATTAAATAAAAAGCTTAAGGGGTTAAGACCCTCAATAGTGGTACAACATTAGAAAAAAAAAAAAATGGTTTCCCATCGAGTAATCGGGTCCCATTGCCTAAGTAAGCAATGATATTCGGATAAAAAAGTGGGCAATTTAAAAATAAAAATTAATAAATGAAGGGCGAAACTAGCAATACACTATCTATATGAAAGTTTAGATAATTCAAAGATAAAGGTAGGATAATTTAGAAAAAGTTTAAAAAAATTTAATATTCTTTACTTAATTTTTTTATTGATAAGTATTAATACCATAATGATATGTCTTACTTATACTCTACTAAATATCAATGGCTATTTTGAAAATTACTTAGGTAAAATTCGAAACTCTAAAGTTAAAAGATATTTAAAACTAAATTCATTCTTTACTCGAAGACGAGCAAAGCTTAAGTTGCAAGGTATGATAAGTATAAAAAATTCAACAATAAAAATATTGATTTATTAATTAATTCATATTAATTTTTAAGAATTAATGATCAATTTATATATTTTTAAGAAATTAATATTTTTATTAATTAAAAAATTAATTAAAAAATAAAAAAATAAAAAATAAAATTTTATTATCAATGAAAAGAGCTTATTTTTTTATCATAATAAAATAAGTTTTGAGCAAAATGAAGCTAAAATGGAGAAGATATGAATTTTTAAAAAATAAAATAAATAAAAATTTAATAAAAAATAACATACGGCTCAGTCGGCTCAAATCACCATGCCATATCAGTCGGTGCATCCAAATGCATCGAGCTAAGTAGACAAAGCTAGCACACCAAGCCAGCCATGCTAGCCGACTCAGCCACGAAAGCCATCAGTCGATTTATGATCCAAGCATGGACCGCCAGCTCAACAAAAACCGACGAATCATGGAGCAACACATGGTGAACCTAGACACTTAAAGGGTTCACAAAAAATCTATCATGGCTCACAGAACATTTTGGACTTTTCACTCGATGACAGGTGGCACTGATCCATTGCGGTGTGTGGTGCAGCCGGCCCATGCGATCCATGGAAACAGTAATTATGCGATCATGCTGCTCTGGTTGCTTGCAGTCAACATCGAACGATGGAGGGAATTTCCTACTTCAGGCATCACGTAGATCGCCATCTAATGATAGCGCTCGATCTAGGGGGTGATCCGATGGTGGAGAGAGCACCCGACGGTGATTAGGACTCCCAACGTACGATCAGCGATCGAATTTTCTCCATCAATGTGCGATCAACTATCAGAAATTAATTCGACCGGATCTGGGCCGATATGCATATGATTTTGGCATTTTTTGGATCGTTTGGTCCATATCTAACGGCCAGATTTCATCCAGAGCAATAGAATTCATTCAGGACTTCTTTTAATCCGATTTTCACTCAAATTTCTCTATATTTTGACGATCAAAGACCTCCTTAGTCCCACATTGCTTGTAGAAAAAGTCTCCAGCCTTCCAACATCTATAAATAAGACCCCAGGCCTTCAGAGTTCATAATCTTCGATCAAGATGAAGCTTTGATATAGGGTGAAGTCAGGGTTTGAATTAGAGATTGCTTTAAAGCAACGGATGCCGAGAAGAAGAGCTGGGACAATGACGATCCAAGATCAAAGATTTAGCCTATTTTAATTATTTTTTTATGTATTTAAATTATAAATTTTTTAATTAATGCAATATTTATTTTCATATTCTTTAAATTCATGCTCTTTATTTTTGTTGTAATTTAATTTTTGCACTTTAATTATTACTTTTTATTTTATTGTAAGTAGATGCTAAGATCTAACTAGTAGATCTTAGTACCAAGTTTAAATTTTTACACCTTTTAATTTTTGCATTTTATTTTCTGACTTTAGTTTTGATTTCAAAACTCTTTTCAAATATTTTTCTTTAAAAAAAATCAAAGATTTCAAAACTAAAACACTATCTTTCCTATAGATTCTACCCGACTCACTGCTAGCTATGTATTTTTAATTATTTTAAGAAGTTGGATTAAACTGATAAACACGGTGTCTTAACGATAACATTGCGATCTTATCACCAGGACCATATTAGAGATCCAAATCGGATGGCTAACTTCTTGAATAAATTTGGTATTGAAAAGTTTGTCGACTTCTTCTGCTATTGCCTTCTACCTTTCTAGTGCATCGCCCCAAACACTTTCTCTCACTGGTCGATGCTTGGGATCAAGGACCAGCCAATGTTCCATAACCTCGGTGTCAATCTCGAGCATGTCTGTCGAAACCCAAGTGAAGACGTCGGCAATTCTACATAAAAAGGCGATGAGCTGCTTTCGAACTTCATCTCTCAGGTTGGAGCCAATTTGCACCGTATGCTCCATATTTTCATCATTCAAGGGAATGATCATAAGATCTTCTATGGGCTCACCCCATTCTTCGGTAAGATCATCACGAACATCAAGCCCATCAACTAGGCAAAGGTCAAGTCAAGTGTTATTTTGTAAGGCGATGGAGTAGCAATAATAAGGTAATGCTTGATTGCCTCCGATTTCACCTATTCCGTTGCTTGTTGAAAATTTTATTTTCAGGTAATTGGTCAACACCATGGCTCGTAGTGCATTCAAACCAAATTGGCCGAGGATTGTATTGTAAGCGGAGTGGGCTTTTACCATCAAAATGTCGACCTAGACCTTGGCCTGCTTTGGATACTATTTTGCAGTCATGGCTAGAGTTATCATTCCCTCCATTGGCATAGCGTCACCAATGAAGCCAACCAATGGGAAGCTCATGGGTTCCAAGCGATTATCGGGTATGGACATTTTAAAGAAAGCATCATAGTATAGAACATCAGCGAAACCTCCATTATCTACCAAAACATGACGTACATCATAATTAGCAACATTCAAAGAGATTACAACCGCATCACTGTGTGAGAACTAGACTCCTTGAGCATCCTCATTGGTGAAACTAATAGGCTCTTCAGTTCTCCACCTCTTCCCAATCTTGGATGACCCGCTAGCCTCCCCTCGCCGAAGTCCCCTGGAGATGGTGTTAATGATGCCGATCGAGGGCCAATCTTCTCGCTGCTCCTAGACACTCGGAGGCTCTAGCGGCGGGGGCACCCTCGGCCAATCCTCTCATCCTTTCGATCGATGTCGTAGGAACTATTCAAGCCTATCATACCTGATGAGCTCCTCGATCTCGTCTTGGAGCTGGATGCACTCTTCTGTATCATGACCCTGATCGTGATGGTAGAGGTAGAACTTGCTAGGATTGCGCTTGTTGGGGTGAGTGTGCATCCTTTCTGGTCTTGATAGTTGCTCTCTAATCTCCATCAGTACTTGGGTTTTTAGAGCATTAAGAAGGGTATAGTTATGAAATTTTTTTTAGAGAGAGTTCCATCATGCCCTTTTATCTTGGCTTCTTTGCCTCTGGGCTCGGATAGGAGTTCGGGCCCACTTATGCTCTGAAAGAGTTTGGGAGCATGGTTGAGCTTTGCTCGATTTCTCTCCAACCATAGGCATATTTGGTTTGCCCATCTACCGCTCTTGGGCGGCTTCATTATCCCTGGCCTTAAAGGCCTCTTCAACTCGGGCATAACCTTCAGCCTGAGCCAACATATCGGCAAAGTCCCTAGGGTACTTCTTCTTCAGGAAGAACAGTAAATCATTCTTCTAAAGATTGCCCTTAAGTGCGGCCATTGCAACAAACTGATCCAGGTTCCAGACCTCCAATGTAGCAGCATTAAACTGGGTGACATAAGCTCGGATAGATTTTCCCTCCTTCTGCTTATTATTCATCAAAAAATCCAAACCTAGGCGGGGATGTTGGTTGCTAACGAAATGAGCCGTAAACTAATGGCTCATTTGATTGAAGAAAAAGATGGTACCCAACTTAAGGATTGAGTACCAGTTCGTAGCGGTTCCCTTAAAGGTGGATGGGAAAGCTCGGCATAAAATGACATCTAGCATGCTATAGAGCAGCATCATTGTGTAGAAGGCCTCTAGGTGGTCGACCAGATCAGTGGTTCCATCGTAACTCTCAAACTATGGGAGCTTGAAGTTCAGCGGGATTGGTTCCTGCATAATCTTCTAAGAAAAAGGAGGGTTAGTGCAAATATCATTACCTTGGGAGGAGGGAGCATGATGGAGTTCTTCGATTCATCGGCTCATTTTCTTGAGCCTTTGATCTAGGAGATCTTCACGATCATTGATCTCTAGGATTTTACAATGGAATGGGGGCAAAGCTCCCCCCGAGGTCGAGTCATGGTCCGAGCAAGGGCTCTCCACCCTCTACTTCTATTGTTTGGGGGTCGCCAGCTGACTGACCCAAGTTGGTCGCCCCCAGATCGGATTCTCTGGCTCCTAAAAAATTTGCTTTGGTCGAGATGGCACCGGAGATGGCTACTACTGCCGCATGGCTTGCACTGCTTCAGTGAGGCCGCAAACCTGCTGGACTAGTAGGTTGAACTGCTCCACATCCACCATGGCTGTAGGTGGAGCTTGAGCTGTCAGAGTTGAAGTGGGAGCAGATAGATCTAGATGGGATCTAGCTATAGAGGTCGTTGATTGCTGGGTCGAAGCTTTTCTGGAAGGTAGTTTATCTAGGATGAACTCTAAAGAAGAACGAGAGAGATCGCTGCTGAGCACTACTTTAAGAATAAGGAAACCTCAGAAATAGAGGGCCCTTCCTCTAGCATCAATCCTATTGGTACGAAATCTGGTTGTCATCAGAGAAGTACTGGAGTTGAAGAAGACAAGGTTGCCATCTGTGACTTGCAAAATAAGTCTCGTTCAGAGCCCAGGATGGTGGCTCCGATAAGACCCTCCGACGGTCAAGTTAGCTTTTTTGGCCAACAGAAATAGAGTGCTCAGTCAAGAAAGTTGCAGAGTTTCAGAAAGAAGAAGAGAGCCTAGAGAAAATGTATCTGGATGATCCCTTTTATAAACGGAGTCTATAACAAATTGATAGTGATAGCCATAACTATCGGATAGTGGGCCACTTGGGGCCACGTGATGTTTGTTATGGAGGATAGTATTTTTTATCGTGAGATACCAGTCCATTTGAGATGTGATAGTCAAAGTTTGGAGGGATAGGCATCTATTGGTGATGGCCTTCATGCTATATCAATTCTAGAGGAGTTCGGGCTCCTCTGAGGTAGTCTGGGTATGAGTCAGTTCATGCTGTGTATGGGACCGGACTCATGCAGAGATCTTGCTGGATGACTATGGGAGGTTTGGTCATTGGAGGAGTCTGAAAGGGGTTCGATTGCTAGAGGAGTCTGAAAGGAGTTCGACTGCTAAAGAAGTCTGAAAGGGGTTTGGCTGCTGTAGGAGTACAAAAGGAGTTTGGCTGCTGGAGGGGTCCAGAGGAAGTTTGGCCACTGGAGGAGTTTGGAAGGAGTTTAAAAGGAGTTCGATCGCTGGAGGAGTCCGAAAGGAGTTCGACTGCTGGAGGAGTTCGAAAGGAGTTCGATCGCTGGAGGGGTCTAGAGGGAGTTCGATTGCTGGAGGGGTTCGAAAGGATTTTGGCTGCTGGAGAAGTCCTAAGAGAAAGAATTTTTGATCGAAGCTTTTCTAAGATTATTAGTTACATTAGGCTAAGTATCAGACTAGACTTCAGTGGGAGTGGGATTTATCCCCAACATCTACAATGGTGGAAGATCTTAGACTTAATATTTTTTTAGAAAGATTTAATTTAGATCTCTTTAAACTTGAATTAACTTAGACATAATAATTATGACTAACCTAGTGACATGGGTTGGCTCGAATTGTTAGCCACCTCAAATTAGAATTGGGTTGACACAAATGGCTAGGTAAGTGAGACCAGTGGAAGGGATATGCCATTAACTAGATAATAATGCATTCTAGTCGAGTAGCTCCTAATGAAAAACCAATCGATCATATCTGCCAGACTTACCTTAGACACCAAATTATTGAATTAGAATCAATTGGATTAGCCTACAATCCAGACTTGAACAACGGAGCCAAATTAGGTCTTGACTTGATCGAATCACATCTCAATTTGATTTGATCTTGATCCATACTTAATCCTATTAGGCTAGTCAAATCTAAGCTTTCTTTGATCCCACCTAACTAACTCTTGATTCGATTTGATCAACTACTAGACCTAATTGAGCTATCCAAGCCTGAATCCAATTTTATGAATATGTTTTGGATCTAAAAATTTATAATTTTTATATCTAATTAATTTTATAATCTTATTCTTAATTAAGTTTTGGATTCATGAACAAAATATGTAATAAAATCCTAGGGTTTCAACATCTAGGGTTTTGTAGAAAAATAAATTTTGATTTTTGATTAAGAACGAATGCGTAGCACCCCTATACATTATAAGAACATCCCATCAAATGGGAGGAGAGAGTCTTTAAATCCTACTTTATTCTTATGATCGGACGGCCAAGGGGAATGTCTTAATCAGAAATATAATTTCTACTACAAAACTAGTTAGATCTAAATCTTATATCGCATATATAATTAATGATCTAACTTATACATATTTTGCATATATCTCATAACAAAATTAAACATGTATGCTTTCAGATCTAATGTATCACATATAATATCTAAAAAATAGAATTTAAATTTGATCACATCAAACAAAACTATTCTAGATATTTTATAGAACTATTCTATAACTAGTCTAAGCACGTATCTTTCATATCTCATATGAATAAATTAAAAATTAAAAAAAATATTTTTTATTTTTAGATCTAATTATAATAATTATAACATCAAAAAAATAAAAATTAGATTGATCTAAAATTATATTTAATTAAATTAAATACATGATCATACTAGACTACACATAGAACTATTCTATACCTAGTTTAATCATGCATCTCATACATATAAGATCTGAATGATTTAATTTTTAATTTTTTAATTTTAAGTCTAATCATATTTGATGTGACATCTAAAATATTTTGATATCAAATTATAAATAAAAATAAAATTATATTTATGATAGATCTAAAGAACTGCTAACGCAGCTCTGATACCAGTTGAAGGAAAAATTCTATTTTTCTTGCACATGATTGTTGAGATCTGATTGGATCTGAAAAAATATGTTAAAAATTTTTTTCTATAATCCTAATTAAATTTGAGACATCTTGAATCTAATCCTAAAGATCTGTTATTAAAAATTAAAAATAAATTTAAATCATTTTAATTTCATATCATTCCTTTGGATAATCAAATTATCCTACAATGATCCTGATCTGTCTTGAGGTTCTGGAAGGAGCCATGCATGCACCTAACCTCTAAAAGTGTCCACTCAAGCAAGATCTAGACGTCTTCTCCTCATGAATCTTTTCTCCAAAGATCAGATCTGGATCTGATCTAAAGAATCTTCAAAATAATTTGAGAAGGCAGCTTGTCCATCTCACAAACACTATTGCATAGATCCTGAATTTTGTGCCCAAAACCTTGGACCTTCAACTTAGATTTGTACCTAACTTTTTGAGCTTATAGAAGAGAGGGAGAGAGAGGATAGAGGGGGCATGAGATATTGGAGATCTGGCTCCTTTGGGCATGGAAAATATATTTTGTGCGATGCTTCATAATGGCATGAGAAAGGTTTCTCAAATCCAATGCCATCTAGAGTCCTTCTTTGACCAAATCACTTATTATTTGATCAAAGAAACTCTAGAGATTATTCTCCATGAAAAGCTACCAGATCCTATCTAGTTTTGTCACCAAAATTGATTCAAAAAGTGGGTGACATGAGTAGATAACGAAGAGTCCATTGCGCCTAGGACTCTTCCCTCAAGAGTTTGATCTAAATCAAACTCCATCATAACATAGTCTAGGGACCTCCAAAAATCATAAAATTTGGAACATCCAATGTACAACTCATGCCCTATTACATATCCAAAAACTATGTTAGAAAGATTTCTAAAAAATTTTCTAAAAGTATCTAATCAGGTGATCCACAATTCTCTCAAATAGGTCAACTTTTGACCCTAGTCCATTTGCACTATGAATGGATTTAGTTTCTATAATTAATCTGATAAAAATAAACCCATTTAAGATATAAGAATGAGTCAAATTAAATTTAATTTAGTTGTGATGGATCAAAAAGATTACAGAAGGAGAAAGTCAGGCTCAATCGTGTACTAGCATGATTACCTTGAACCTGATTGGATATAATCTAAATCAATCAAACTGGGTTAGCTCAATTGATGACATCTAAATCCAAACTATTATTTGTATGATCCAGTTACGTTCAATTCTATATGATAATGAGATATGTTGCAATCTCTATCATCGACATCACCGAAACATCTTTTGATGGACCAGAACTTTTTTGGCTCATACAATTAGAATGATTGATCATCAAAATTATTCTAATTGC
Organism: Cocos nucifera; assembly: GCA_006176705.1. NCBI lineage: Eukaryota > Viridiplantae > Streptophyta > Magnoliopsida > Arecales > Arecaceae > Cocos > Cocos nucifera. The sequence continues at coordinate 54,661 of QRFJ01005443.1, read as the reverse complement.
TCCCAAAATCCACTAGTGACACCTAGCAGTATATGGTAGCAATCCATCAAAACTGAAAGTGAACCTCTCGATGTAGTTACCTGTGTAATTGAATTCTTCTATCTTGAGCCATGACTGGATTAGGATTAAGGTGAACTCATCAAACCCAACATCCGTCATATGAATTAATAGTTCAATTTGAGGCTAATGTGAAACACTAATAGAAACTCTTTCTGTCATCTTCACTCTGCCATGGCCATGGACTTAAGAACTCAATCACATGATTATCATAGGGCTGCTCCTCATCTACCGTGGTAGATAGATCTCCTATTAGTGCAATCTAATTTCTATAATAAACATGCTATAGCAAACATACACCTCAGAATTTTGAATGACTAGAAGACTGAGTTATGGTATAGTCAAACTATAACACCCTCAAGGTAAATTATTGATGGACCTTAGGTCAAAGAACTAGACATACCACTACAGCATCAAGTCAATCATCGACGAGAAGGTAGACTTCCTTATGACTGCTCAAGGTGGTCACGCTCAGTGTCCTCATTCTCTAATGAGTACCTGTACTCTCGCTCCAATGTCACCATTCCATAGACTCAAGACACATCTATCCTAAGAAAGCAATCATACACCAATCTTTCAAATTGGTCACCATCTTCATGATGATCCTATGGTTGAAAGCTGTTTATGAGTTAATAATGAAAATTCATACCTCAAATTTTTAACTCTTGAAAATATGAATTGTCATTACTATTAACTCAAAGGATGTATCACAAACACTTTAAATACACACTATGATAGAAAATAATTCTTTTATTAATTTATAGTCAAAATTATAAAATTGCTCTTAGAAGTATATTACAAGTATTTAGCCAATCTGACTTCTAGAGCACACATCGAACAGTTTAAAGGCATAAGACTAGTTGTGCCATCTTCAATGCCAGGATGTGGAATGGTGCCTCTATCACTGATCATGTACTATACATGATCGAGCTAATAGAGTGATTGAGCAAGCTTGACTTTTTCTTGCATAAGTAGCTTGGGAAAGATGCAATGCTGAACTTGCTGCCCAAGTCCTATCTCCCATTCCTCACTCATTATAGAATGACAAAACCTAAAGTTGACTACCATGGGTTACTAGGGTTGCTTCAAAACTTTGTGAAGGATCACCAACTCCATAAGGAGTCGGTGAACTTAGTGGAAGGTTCATCTTCTGGTTCTCTAACCTTTAGGAAAGGAAACAAGAACAAGAAGAAGAAAGCAAAGATGGTGCAAATTCAGGCTGGAACATCTATGCAGGACCAGACTAGGAAGATCAAGCTTTATAAGAGTCAAGCTGAATGCTTCTTTTGCAAGAAGCAGGGGTACTAGAAGAGGAACTATCCTCAGTACATTTTCTTTCTGGATCCGAACGGGCACAAAAAAAAGCAAGCTATTGCTAGACAAGATATTTATATGATAACTTCTTATAATTTCTCTATTTGTGTTATTACTAACTGGGTATTGGATACCAGTAGCCCTTACCATATCTGCAATTTATTGTAGGGGTTGCAGATCAGTAGGAGATTCGAGCAAGATGAAAGATTTCTAAAAATTGAAGATGGAATACTAGTTCTAGTTCTAGCTTTAGAAATTCTTAAACTTGTACTTGAGTTCCATATCATTGTTCTTTATGATTGTCATTTCTATCCCAGTTTTTTTCTAAATGTCATTTCTGTAGGCCTTCTGGCCAAAAATACTTATAAAATTTTAATAAAAAAATAAGTTTGTAATATCATTATGAATGGTGTTACTATTTTCTGTAGATATTTGAACAATGATATGTATATGCTATCACAACCAGTTAGCATAGTCTATTCAACTGACAAGTATCCTAGATTAGATAGTGTGTCAGATATCTATTTATGGCACTATAGGCTAAGCACATAAATAAGAATAGGATAAACAGGTTGACTTAAGAGAGAATCGTCAAAATTAGTAATTATGAATCACTTCCAACCTATGAGTCCTATCTTCTTGGTAAAATGATCAAGTCATCTTTTACTGAAAAAGGTGAGAGAGCCACTGAGCTCTTAGGTCTAGTACATGCTGACTTATATGGACCAATGAGCACAAGTGCCAGAGATGGATATTTCTACTTCATTACTTTTATAGATGATCTATCCAAATATGGATATGTCTATCTAATGAAACACAAGTCAGATTCATTTGAAATATTCAAACAATTCTGAAGTGAAGTAGAAAATAAACTGAGAAGAGTATTAAAACTCTTTAGTCTGATCGAGAAGAAAAATATCTTTTGAGTGAGTTCCTCACATATCTAAAAGAAAATGAGATTTTCTTCCAATGGACTCCTCCAGAAACACCATAGCATAATGATGTGTTAGAAAGAAGGAATCAAACTCTATTGGACATGGTCCAATCTATGATGGATTTTGCCAGCTTGTTGATATCCTTTTAGGGATATGCACTCGAATCGGCTTGCTATCTGTTAAATAGGATTCTAAGTAAGTCTGTAGTTAAGACTTCATATGAAATATGAACAAGATGTAAGTCAGTACTTTCACACCTTAGAGTTCGGGGGTGCTCGGCTTATGTCAAATGGTTAGTTGTAGATAAACTTGAACCTAGGTCAAACAAGTGCACATTCATAGGATACCCAATAGAGATCAAAGGATACTATTTCTACCATGCTGATGAATAAAAGATGTTTGTCAGCCTTAAGGCAACCTTTCTGAAAAATAAGTTCCTTGGTAAAGAAGCTATTGTCTCTAAGGTTGAACTTGATGAAGTTCAACAGGTAGAAAAATTGACACCTATAGCTGAACCTGAGATGGATTTGATTAGATCATATTCGGAGCCTAGTGTACCTACATCATTAAGACGATTCGGTAGAGTACCGCATCATCTGAATAGATACTATGATTTCTTTGTCTAGGACAATGATCCCATCGAACTTGATGAGAATGATGAGGATTCGATTACCTATGTGGATGCTATGCAGAGACCTGATTTCAAGAAATGGCTTAAGGCCATGAAATCCAAAATAGAGTTCATAAAGGTCAATAATGTGCGGACATTGGTTGACCCATCCAAAGGGGTTAAACCCATTGGGTGTAAGTAAGTAGGTCTTTAAAAGAAAAAGGAGTGCACATGGAAAGATGGAGACCTATAAAGCCCATATGGTTGCCAAGGGGTATAGTCAATGTTATGGCATTGATTATGATGAGACATTCTCCCCTATGGCAATGCTTAAATCCATTTGAATAATGCTTGCGATAGCTATCCATCTAGATTATGAAATCTGGTAGATGGATGTGAAAATAGCTTTTCTGAATGGAGAGCTGATCGAAAAGATGTATATGATATAACCTGAGGGATTCATATCTATAGATAAGTCCAAGGTGTGCAAGCTTTAGAGAACCATTTATGGATTGAAGCAGACATCTCAGATTTGGAACATGCATTTGGATAAGATGATCAAAATGTATGGCTTCATTAGAATGGAGAAGAGCCCTACATTTATAAGTGGACAAATGGTCTAGCTATGGTATTTTTTATCTTATACATGGATAATATTCTCTTAATCAAAAATAACATCCCTGAACTGTAGGAAATAAATGTTTGGTTATCATCTCAATTCTCCATGAAGAACTTGGGTGAAGCATCCTATATACTAGGGATGAAGATCTACAGGGATAGATCTAAAAGAAAGCTTGGATTATCCTAGTCTACGTACATAGATACTATGCTGAAGAGGTTCAACATAGAGAATTCCAAAAAGAGCTATCTCTCGATAGGCAATGAAATTTCTTTCTCTAAGAAGGATTATCCAACAACTCCTGAAGAGAGAGAGTGTATGAGTAGAGTCCCATATGCTTTGACAATGGGATCTATTTTGTACTCCACAATATGTATGAGATCAGATATGGCATACTCACTAGGATTACTAAGTAGATACTAGTCTAATCCTGAAAAAATCACTAGAAAGTGGTTAAAGCCATCCTTAAGTATTTGAAAAATATTAAAGACCAATGGTTGATTTATGGCGAGTCAGATGTAAAACTTATGGGGTTTACAAACTCCAGCTTTCAATCTGACCATGATGATAGTAGAAGCATGTCTGGATATAACTTTACTTTAAATGATGGAGCTATCTACTAAAAGAGTTCCAAGCAGTATACTATGGCAAACTCTATTTGTGAAGCAGAGTACATCGCAGCATTAGATGCTGCAAAGAAAGGTGTGTAGCTGTGGAAGTTTATCAGTGAGCTCAGAGTAGCACCCTTCCTAGATGGTCTGTCCTGCTTTACTGCGACAGCACTGATGCCATAGCTCAGGCGAAGGAACCAAAGGCATACCAGTGGATGAAGTACATTCTATGCCACTTCCACCTAATCTGAAAGATCATGGATCGAGGTGATGTCGATCTTCAAAAGATCGATGAAAAGAAGAACCTGGCCGACCCCTTCACTAAAGTTCTAGCAATAAAGGAGTTCGACAACTATAAGTCGAAGATGGGTATTAGATATTGTGCCGAGTGACTTTAGGATAAGTAAAAGTTATTGGAAAATATATCCCAAAGCCAATCATCAGTCTGTTGATGGTTGACCTATATTATAATTATAATTAATTTATTAATTAATAAAATATATTTTTAATATTTTTCATCATAAGTTTTTCATCTTCTAATGAAGTCCACTATGGTGATGAAGTTCTTAGACTATTTAGGTTCGATAAAAAGAAGATTTATCGATTAGTCCTTAAAATTGTTCATGACCAAATGATAGGATGTTATTTAGGATGACAGCATCAATCGAGTATAGGTTGCTGTATGCAATATAGATTGGTTGTCTTCTTAACCAAGGCATATTGAGATACTGGTATGGCATATTGGTGAGATGTTGGGGTACATCTGAAGGAAAAACCTAGTTTTTCGGATCAGGTTCGTTCAGATCTAATTGGATCAAAAGAGATATTTCAAAAAATTTTCTCTCAGATCTAGATCAAAACTGAGACATTTCAGATCTAGTATTATTGATCTAATAAAATAAAATAAAGAATAAATTAAATCTAATTTAATTTTATCTTGTTGTGGGTAATCTAATTATCCTATGATAATCCTGATGTCTGCTTGAGGTTCTGGATCTAGACACGCAAGTGCCTGGCCTCTACTGGTATCCACTCGAATAGGATCTAGAGATCTCCTCCTTCTTTATCACTTCTCCAAAAATCAAATCTAGATCTGATTTTGAAGATCTTCAAAACTTCTTTCAAAGATATGAGTTGTCTCTTGCAGCAGTGCTGCCTTCTTTCTTTTTTTGTCGTCTTTCTCTTGCTTGGATTGTACCAAACTTGTGTCTAAAAATTTTTGGGCATGGATAGGAGAGAGAACACCTGAAGGTGGCATGGAGGAGGAAGAGGGGCAGCCTTGTGGTGTGGGCAATGGGTCAAGCATCTTTGATCTTGGCGTAGACAGGGTTCTTGTAGACCCTATTGCATCATGCAGTGCCACATCATCCCTACAAATCATGGCTTTTTATGCAATCAGATCTAAATTTGATTGGTGGGATGACATCATCTGATCCAATCAGATGAGAGCCCCTCTAAATCATCCTTAGATGGCACCAAGACTGGGTCAAAGCAGTCTTCTAGGCACCATCCAAGTAGAATCCCCAAAGCAACTAGAGTCCCATCTGTATGGGACTTCAGATGCTTTATCCATGGGTGCATGACTCCCTAGGTGTGCACCCCTTATCCATTTACTTTTTAGTAGGTGGACTTGTCCAAGAACTCTCTCCTATGATGGCTTGACACATGGGTAGATGTCTAAGTGTTAAAGTTCAATGTTTGACCAAATGTCTAAAATAGGATTTAGCAGGTGACGGAAAATGGCAGGTGTTGTCTCAAATTCAACTCATAAATTAAGACAATTCTTTTTTGATCTGGACAAGCTCTAGTCAAACCAAGTAATGGTGCTTGAGTGAGCCCAGACACATTTCGCTCAATCGAGACAAACTTTAATGATAATTATAGGAGAACATTAGGCTCAATCGTGTGCTAGCATGATTTTCTTGAACCTAATTAAATCTAGTTCAAATCAATTGAACTGGATTAGTCTAATTGATGATATCTAGATCAAAATCCTTATTTGTGTGATCCAATTAGGTTCAGTTTCATATGGTAACAAGATATGTCGCAATCTCTATCATCGACATCATTGAAATACCTTTCGATGGATCAGAACTTTTCTGATTCAGACAACTAGTATGATTGATCATCTAAATTATTCTAATTGCTCTCAAAATCTACCAGTGACACCAAGCAGCATATGGTGGCAACCCATCAGAACTGAAAATGAACCTCTCAGTGCAGTTACCTGTGTGATTAAATTCTTCTATCTTGAGCCCCGACTGGATTGGGGTTAAGGTAATCTCGTCAAATCCTAATATCCATCATTTGATTAATCATTCAATTCAAGTCCAATGTGAAAATCTTAATAGAAACTCTTTCTATTATTTCACTCTACCATGGCCATGGGCTTATGGACTTGATTCTCAAGATCATCATAGGGCTACTCCTCATCTACCATGGTAGATAGATTTTCTATTGGTGCAATCCAATTTGTATAAGGAAAATGCTATAGCCAACAAACATCTCAAGATTTCGAATGGCTAGGAGATCGAGTCATGGTGTTGTCAAACTATAACACCCTTAAGGTGAACTGTCGGTGCACCTTAGGTCAAAGAACCGAACACACATCTGCAGCTTCGAGCTAGTCATCGATGAGAAGGTAGACTTCCTAATGATTGCTCGAGGTGGTCATGCTCAGTGCCATCGTTCTTGAATGAGTACCTATACTATCGTTCTGATGTCTCTACACCATAGACTCAAGACTCATCTACTATAATGAAGTGATTGTACACCAACCTTTTGGATTAATCACCATCTTCATGATGATCGTACGATTAGGAAAATTTTATAAGTTAATAATAAAAATACATGTCTTAAATTTTCAACTCTTGAAAATAAGAACTATCATTGCCATTAACTCAAGGGATGTATTACAGACACTAAATACATATTATGATAGAAAATAATCCATTTTATTATTTATTATCAAAATTATAATTTTGCCTTTAGAAGTGTATAACAAATGTCAGCCAATTCTGGCTTCTAGGGCACACATATCTAACAAACTTCCACTTGATCTAAAGCTAATTGGCTACAAATCTATGTCCCATCTTCTCAAGATGGATTTTGATCTTCTGCTGGCCCAATGGCTTTATAAGTGGGTCTATCGCATTGTCTGCGGAGTCGACTGTCTTGACCTCAACGTATCCTTTCTTGAGGTAATCGCGAATGAGGTGGTATCGCTGCTCGATGTGTTTAGATTTTTGGTGAGACCTTGACTCCTTAGCAAGGGCTATGGCACCATTATTGTCGCAGTACAGAGGAATAGCATCTAATGGCATCACTTCGATCACTGCAGCAAACTTCTTATACTAGAATGCCTTCTTTGCAGCTTTTGATGCAGCGATGTATTCTACATCCATGGTAGAATTTGTTATTATTGTCTGTTTGGAACTATTCCAACTGACAGCATCACCATTACACACAAACAAATTTTCAAATGTCGACTTTTGATTATCTATATCAAACATAAAATCTGAGTCTATATACCCTTGGACTTTGAGTTCTCTATTACCAAAAACCAAGAACATATCCTTAGTTCTTCTTAAGTACTTAAGGATACATTTCATAGAAGTCCAGTATTCTTCTCCTGTATTTGATTGATATCTACTTGTGACACTCACAGCATGGGCTATATCAGCTCGTGTACATAACATGGCATACATGAGGCTTTCTATTGCATAAGCATAAGGGATCTTGCTCATGCGTTCAATCTCCTCTAATGTGTTGGGACACATTTTCTTGGAGAGATGAATGTCATGTCTGAAGGGTATGAATCTTCTCTTGGAGTTTTCCATGCTAAACCTCCTTAGCATTGCTCTATGTACATCTTTTGTGAAAGACCTAGCATCCTATTCGGTCTATCTCTATAGACTTTGATTCCAAAAATGAAGGATGCTTCTCTTAGGTCTTTCATGGAGAATTCTTTAGATAACCATATTTTAACTATGGTCAACATGAAAATATCATTCCTAATGAGGAGGATATCATCCACATACAGTACAAAAAAGATAATAGCGCTCCCACTGATCATTTTGAAAATATATGGTTCCTCCTCCTTCTTGATGAAACCAAATAATTTGATCACATCATTAAAATAAGTATTTCAGCTTCGAGATTCTTGCTTAAGTCCATATATGGATCTTTGCAGCTTACGTACTTTGTGATCAGTATCACTGGATATGAAACCCAGCGGCTATTCTGTATAGATATCTTTCTCAAGATATCCATTTAAGAATATCATTTTCATATCTATTTGCCATATTTCATAATCAAAATAGGTTGCAATAGCAAGCAATGTGCGAATGGATTTAAACATAGCTACTGATGAAAAGGTATCCTGATAGTCAATGCCTTCATGCTGACTATAACCTTTTGCCACTAATCTAGCTTTGAATGTCTCTACATTCCTATCTGCACCAATCTTTCTCTTATAGATCCATTTACACCCAATAGATGATATACCTTCTGATGGATCTACCAAGATCTAAAATTAGTTTGAGTCCATCAAGTCAATTTCTGGCTTCATTGCCTCTAACTATTTCTTGGAGTTGATATCTAATATCACCTCGTTATAGGTTTTGGGATCATCAACATGAACTCTATTACCTATGAGGAACATTTTCTCTACTTCCTCTGAAATAGTACCTAAGTACATCTCAGAGAAACAAAAAACTCTTTTCGATCTTCGAGGTGGAGGAGGTAGTGATTGTATTGGATCAAACTGATTTGGTTCCAAAGGGTCCTTAGCTCTTTGCTCTTGGGAGACTTTCTCCTCTTGCTTGATCTGTTTTCTAATGCCGCCATCTTAAATAAACTATTTTTTAAGAAAGATGGCATGTCGACTCACAATCATATTGCGATCTTCTAGAATATAGAAATAATATCCTAATGACTCTTTAGGATATCCTATGAATCAAGCTCTAAAGGACCTATAGTCTAACATGTCTGCTTGTTGTCTTTTGACATAAGCTGGACAACCTCAAATTCTAAGATGACTCAGACTTAGTTTATTACCATGTCATATCTCATACGGTGTAGTAGGAACGTTTTTAGAAGGAACTCTATTCAATAAATATATAGCAGTTAACAAACTATCTCCAAATAAAATTAGAAAGGTCTATGAAGCTCATCATGGATCGGACCATATCTAATAGGGTCCGATTCATTCATTCTAAAATTCTGTTCAGTTGAGGTATTTCAGGTGGAGTCCATTAAGAGACTATGCCATTCTACTTGAGATAATTTAGGAATTCCCAACTAAGGTATTCACCTCCTCGATCTGATCGAAGAACCTTAATGGATTTTCTAATTTGCTTTTCTACTTCATGTCTGAATTCTTTAAACTTTTCAAAGGCTTCAGACTTGTGTCTCATAAGATATACATACCTATACCAAGATAAATCATCAATAAAAATTATGAAGTAGACAAAATTGCCTCTAGCCGGTACATCAAATGGGCTGCACACATCAGTATGTACTAGGGCAAGTAAATCCATGGCCCTTTCCCCATGTCACAGAAAAGGGAGTTTAGTCATTTTGCCATGATGACATGATTTACAAATTGGATATGACTCGAAAGTCAATGGACTCAATAGCCCTATTTTCTCTAATTTGTTAACCCTATCTTCTGCTATATGACCTAATCTAAGGTGCCATAGATACCTATCATTTCAACTATCCCTGGATCATTTTGATTTTATAGCATTCACATTTTGCTCGATATTAAAAATAGATACATCAATATGTGACTAGTAAAGATTGTTAATAAGGAAACCACTTGCAATTTTTTTTCTTTCATAAAAATTATGTTATAATGGTTCTTAAGAAAATCAATTAAATAGCCTTCTAGTGCTAAACATGAAATAAAAATTAAATTCCTGCTTGCTACAGGCACATAATAACAATCCTTAAGTACTAAATCTAAACCAGATGATAGTTAAAGAGGATAGGTTCTCATGGCCATAACAGCAACCCTTGCTCCATTTCCAATGCATAGGATCATCTCACCATCCCTCAGCCTCCTACTATCCTCAAGATCCTGCATGGAAGTGCACAAATGAGCACTAGAACTCGAGTCAAGCACCTAACTAGATGCAGAAGAAACCATAAGGTTAGATTCAATAATGAGCATACCTTCAGAAGGACCTACCTCCTTCTTATTCTTCAAGGTGGCCAAGTATGTAGGGCAGTTCTGCTTCCAATGGCCGTCAGTATTGCAATGGAAATACTTTCCTTTGTCAGTAGCCTTCTTCTTCAGCTCTGCCTTCTTTTTCTTTCCTTCTTCCATCTTCTGTCTTTTCACAAACTTCTTCTTCTTTCCCAAAGACTTTCTCTTGAAAGAAGTTCATTCTATAGTAAATACTGAGTCTTTAGAACCTTTCATTGAAAGCTCAGTAGTAATCAGTATGTTCATAAGCTCGGCTAGAGTATTTTGAAGTTTATGCATATGGTAGTTCATGATGAACTGCCCATATGCATCAATCAAGGATTGCAGAATTATATCATTCTGCAAATCTAGGTCTAACTTCACTCTGAGCTTCTCAAGCTCTTCCAAATTCTTGATCATCATCAGACAATGATCTTGGACTGATTGCCCATCATGCATTTTAGCCTTGAATAGTCATTTAGTGACCTAATATTTGGCTACATGACTCTATTACTGGTGAGCCAACATTTGGCGGATAGTTTTGATATCTTCATATTGGTGCCAAAGCTCATCAGACATCGAGCCCAACATGTAGTATCTGATCTTGTTATCTTCATCTGTCCACTTGTCAAAAGATGCTCTCTATTCAACGGATGGACGAGCTTGTAAGGTGGGGGGATCCTAGTCCAATACATGAGTTAACTTCTTAAAATCCAAAATGATTTTGAAGTTTTAGAGCCAATCCTTGTAATTGGATTCGGTCAGTCTATAGGTGTTCAGGATACATGCTAGTGGGTTGGATGCAGATATTTTGCTTTTTCTATCGAGAGTCAAAGTTTTTAGTTAGATATTATAATTAAGACTTGACCAATTTATTTAGGAGTTTAATTTTTAAACAAATTAGCTTCCACTATTTTCTTGGATCCCTACACTCCATCTGTAAAGATGCAAAAATCTCCATGATTATAGATTTCTAATGGGTGGTGCAGTCCCACCAACTGACTCATCACCTCACCTAATAATTATTGGTGATGGGTTAGCCAATTAGTGGTTAACTCTTATCCAATGATTATCTAATCATGGTGCACCCAAACTTGATCTCTAATTCATGAATCTCACCATGCCCAAAATATTGATCCACTCCTTAGTTAAGTCAGACCCATCATTTGCATAGATTAGATTCCTAATTAGATCTCTCACCGTATTCGGAATATTGAGCCCAATTTATCCTCCAGCCCATAGCATCCAATGCCTAATAGACATAGTTGCATCTTTTCGATGCAACTGAACCACTATGACCAGTCGAGAATAATCAACCTCAGGAGGGGCCCTCATATCTACAATGATGGAAGACCTTAGACTTAATCTTTTCTTAGGAAGATTTGATTTAGGTCTCTTTAAACTTGACTTACAATAGTCATAATAATTATGACTGACCTAGTGGCATGGGTTAGCTCAAATTGTTAAGCACCTTAGATCAGGACTAGATCAACAAATATGGCCAGGTAAGTGAGATCGATGGAAGGGATATGCCATTAACTCGATAAGAATGCATTTGAGTCGAATAGCTTTCAATTAAAAATTAGTCGGTCGTATCTGCCAGACTTATCTTAGACACCAAATTATTGAGCCAGAACAAATCAAGTTAGCCTACAATCCAGACTCTAACCACTGAGCCTAATTAGGTCTTAGCTTGATCGATCACTCATGTGATTCGATCTTGATCCAGACTTAATCCAATTAGGATGATCAATTTAAGCACTCTTGATCCCATCTAACCAACTCTTGATTCAGTTTGATTAACCACTAGACCTAATTAAGCTACCCAAGTTCGAATCTAATTTTATGAATATGTCTTAAATATGAAAATTCTCAACTTTTAGACTTAACATATTTCATAATCATAATTCTTAATTAAGTTTAGGGTTCACAAATAAAATATGTAAATAAAATTCTAGGGTTTTAGGATCTAGGGTTTTGCAGAAAATAAGTTTTATGTTTATAATTAAGGACGAACGTGCAGCACCCCTACACATTATAAGAATACCCCATCGAATGAAAGGAGAGAACATTTAAATCCTACTTTATTCTTATAACCAGACGGCCAAGGGGAACGCCTTAATCAAAAATATGAAAACTATAAAACTAGTTAGATCTACATCATATATCTCATATATAAAAAATTGATCTAACTATAAACATGTTTTGCATACATCTTCATATATCATATCATGCATGTTTTTAGATCTAAATTATCTCATAATCATCTAAAAAATTAAATTTAAATTGATCATATCAAATTAAAATCTATTTTGGATAATTATGTAGAACTATTCTACAACTAGTCTAAATATGCATTCATCCTATCTCATATGAACAAAAATTAAATAACTTTATTTTTTATTTTTTAGATCTTATTATAATATTTATAACATCAAAAGATAGTAAATAAATATATCTAAAAATTATAACTCATCAAATTAAATTATGATCATGCTAGACTATACATAGAATAATTCTATTTTACAACTAGTCATGCATCTTGTACAACTTAGATCTAAATTATTTAATTTTTTTTAATTTTTAATTTTAGATCTAATCATATCTAATGTGACATCTAAAAAAAATTAAATTATTAGATCAAAATTAAAATAAAATCTGATCTAATGGAAAATGCAACCTCGCTCTGATGCCAGTTGAAGGAAAAACCTAGTTTTTCAGATCAGGTTCGTTCAGATCTGATTGGATCACGAGAGATATTTCAAAAAAAAAAAAAAATAGATTTAGATAAAATTTGAGACCTTTTAGATTTGATATTATTTATCTAATAAAAAAATAAAATAAAATAAAAAATAAATTAAATCTAATTTAATTTAACCTTGTTGCAAGTAATCTAATTTTCCTGTAATGATCCTGATGTTTATCTGAGGTTCTAGATCTAGCCATGTAAGTGCCTGACCTCTATCAGTATCCCCTCAAATAGGATCTAGAGATCTCCTCCTTCTTTATCACTTCTCCAAAAATCAGATCTGGATCTGATTTTGAAGATCTTCAAAACTTCTTTCGAAGATGTGAGTTGTCTCTTGTAGTAGTGCTGCTTTCTTCCTTTTCCTGTCGCCTTTCTCTTGCTTGGATTGTACCAAACTTATGCCCAAAAATTCTTGGGCATGGATAGAAGAGAGAACATCTGAAGGTGGCATGGAGGAGGAAGAGGGGTAGCCTTGTGGTGTGGGCAATGGGTCAAGCATCTTTGATCTTGGCACAGACAGGGTTTTTATAGATCTTGTTGCACCATATAGTGCCACATCATCCCAGCCAATCATTGCTTTCTTTGCAATCAAATCTAAATCTGATTGGTGGGATGACATCATCTAATCCAATCAGATGAGAGCCCCTCTGAATCATCCTTAGATGGTGCCAAGACTTGATCAAAGCAGTCTTCTAGGCGCCATCCAAGTAGAATCCCCGAAGAAACTGGAGTCCCATCTGTACGGGACTCTAGATACTTTATCCATGGGCGCATGCCTCCCTAGTTAGGCACCTCTTATCCATCTACTTTTTAGTAGATGGACTGGTCCAAGAACTCTCTCCTATGATAGCTTGACACATGCGCAGATGTCTAAGTGTCAAAGATCAATGTTTGACCAAATTTCCAAAACAGGATTTAGCTGGTGACAAAAAATGGTCGTTGTTGTCTCAAATTTATCTTATAAATTAAGACAACCCTTTTCTAACCTGAAAAAGCTCTAGTCAAACCAAGTAAAGGTGCCTGAGTGAGCTCAAACACATTTGGCTCAGTCGAGACAAACTTTAATGATAATTAAAGGAGAACATTAAGCTCAATCATGTGCTAGCATGATTTTCTTGAATCTAATTGAATCTAATTCAAATCAATTGAACTGGATTAGTCCAATTGATGATATCTAGATCAAAACTCTTGTTTGTATGATCCAATTAGGTTCAATTCCGTATGGTAATGAGATATGTCATAATCTCTATCGTCGATATCATCAAAACACCTTTCGATTGATTAGAACTTTTCTGATTTAGACAACTAGTATGATTGATCATCTAAATCATTCTAATTACTCTCAAAATCCACCAGTGACACCTAGCAGCATATGATGACAATCCATCAGAACTGAAAGTGAACCTCTCAGTGCAGTTACCGGTGTGATTAAGTTCTTCTATCTTAAGCTCCAACTGGATTGGGGTTAAGGTAATCTCATCAAATCCAAATATCCGTCATATGATTAATCATTCGATTCAAGTCCAATGTGAAAACCTTAATAGAAACTCTTTCTATTATTTCACTCTACCATGGCCATGGGCTTATGGACTTGATTCTCATGATCATCATAGGGCTACTCCTGATCTACCAAGGTAGATAGATTCCCTATTGGTGCAATTAAATTCTTATAATGAACATGCTATAGCCAACATAAACCTCAGGATTTTGAATGGTTAGGAGATCGAGTCATGGTGTAGTCAAACTATAACACCCTCAAGGTGAACTGTCGATGCACCTCGGGTCAAAGAACTAGACATATAATTGCAGCTTCGAGCCAGTCATCGATAAGAAGGTAGACTTCCTAATGACTGCTCAAGGTGGTCACGCTCAGTGCCCTCATTCTCTAACGAGTACCTGTACTCTCGCTTTGATGTCTCTACATCATAGACTCAAGACTCATCTACTATAAAGAAGCGATTGTACACCAACCTTCTAGATCAATCACCATCCTTATGATGATCCTACGATCAGAAGCATTTTATGAGTTAATAATAAAAATTCATGTCTTAAATTTTCAACTCTTGAAAATAAGAACTATCATTTTCATTAACTTAAGGGATGTATCACAAACACTAAATACGCATTGTGATAGAAAATAACTTATTTTATTATTTATAGTCAAAATTATAATTTTACCCTTAGAAGTGTATAACAAGTATCAGCCAATTTTGGCTTCTAGGGCATACATATCTAACAATATCATCACTGAATGTGATCAACTTTAGAGCATTCTGCTATCGAGAATGTCTCTGATGGGATATAGGTATAGATGTCTCTTAGAACTGAGATCATCTCAATGGCTTGCAAGTAACTTACTATGCTTTGCTATCAAACTAACTAATTTTATAATTCAATAATGGAAGGCTTCTACGCATAGTCAAGTACTTGTAAAGTTGGTTTGTGATCAAGATATAATTGACCACTCTAAGAGTTGGAGAAGAATGTATCGCTGTATTTCAATATAGCAAATCCTTGGTCAGGATAATCCATGAGATGGATTTTTTATTTTGAAATATAATGTGGACAGCCTAATTAGAGTTTATAATTGAACTCTAAGATGTCCTACAAGCATTTTGGTCAGGAGGATGAATTATATGAAAACTATATCTACATGCGTTCTAAGGATGTTGTTCTACTCATTCGACCTATCCGACCATCAGGTACCTTTACTAGATGGTCACTTCAACTAGTATAAAAATTTATTTCTATGCTACTAGCTTAGGTTCAGATCTATAAGATCACATACATTAGAGTTCGTGATCTAATCGAATGGTTGATCAATGATTGAGAATCCTTCTGAGGTTAAGCAATCAATATGATTGATTTTTAACCTAGTGAAAATATTGTAAGAGGATCGATTAGAAATTTGATTGTTAATTAGCTTAATTTGATTAAACCAGAGAGCTAAGATTAAGTTTAATTAAATATAATTTAATTATATTTGGTTTGGGCATGATTGGATCAAGTTCAATTGGCTTATTGGATAAGCCAATTGTAAGGAAGAACTAGTCCTAGTTCAATTAGGACCGGTATCAACCCAATTTCTAATTTAAATTAAATTAAATTTAATCTAATTTAATTAAGATCTTAATTAAACTAAGATCTATTCTAATTGGATTGAATTAATTTAGATTTTATTTGATTCAAATAACTTATTTGACCAAGTCAAAATAGAAGTTCTAGTGAGACTAGGACTTGTCTCCTTGCGCCACTTGGACTCGCATGCCCTCCCCATGCTTTATTCCTCCTATTTGTTCATGGAATCCACTTCTCCTAGGCCCTTCATGCATGCCCACTTGCTCTCTTTCTTTCTTATATGGCATGCTTATTGTGGACCAAGTCAAATAGCTTAGTTGTTTTGAAATCAAACTCTATTAGATAGAGTTTATTATAACCAAAACTTCTTCCTTATTTATGCCACCCACAACCCTAAAATTTCACTAAAATTTTCATGGCTTTATGAGTGTTTTTGTTCGCCTCTCTATTGTGGTCCATGGCAAAATGAAAGGAAAGGGTGCCAAAGTGTTGGGCACCCTAACTAGTTGCCATATTGGTTCTTTCCTAGTCTAAGAATTTGACTCAACAAGGACTCCTCTATATCTCATTATATAAGATGAATTTTGGGATGATTTCTGGAAATGTTATAGACCTTGGAGAGTGCTTTTGGGCATGTGAATACTAGGATAAGAGACCTCTTGGGTGTTGGGTTTCATAGATACTAATCTATGTATCTAGGTGAGAGAACAGAGAAGAAGAAGATGGTCTTCTTCTAGGGTTGCTTTGTTCTTCTCTTCTCCTCCTCTTCTTAAGATATTTTGAGAGTGTTTTAGATCTAAAATCTCTCCTCTTCCTTCTATTCTTTGGAGAAATCCAAATCTACAAGAAGAAAGCATCGGATCAACTATCGACGAAGGATCAGCATAGTACTAGCATACTATGCTGATTTCTTGCATAGGACTTCTAATTAGGGTTCGTAGGCTCGTATGGATATCTCTTAAAGGCCGAACATGTGTGTAGCTTGGTGCATCATCCTCAAGCTTAGATCAGTAAGTTAGAATATCTAACTTGCATAGGTAATATAGATCTGATCTGTTATTACATATCTTCATTAGATGTAGTATAGATGCATGTTGATATGATCAACATGTTCTTTTTCTTTATATATTTTAATTTCTGATTTAATCTCACATTGGAGTTCTCTATTTTTATAAATAAATTTTGATTTATTTTAATTTTTCATTGCTTGATCTTGAAAAAGTTTCAAGATCTAGTCTTGAAACCCTAGATCTGGTTCCTTCAATATCAAGATCGGACTTCTTATTGGACTTTGGCAGGAGTTATTTTATCCTCAATAGTAGAAGCAAC
Organism: Cocos nucifera; assembly: GCA_006176705.1. Classification (NCBI taxonomy): domain Eukaryota; kingdom Viridiplantae; phylum Streptophyta; class Magnoliopsida; order Arecales; family Arecaceae; genus Cocos; species Cocos nucifera. The sequence continues at coordinate 37,169 of QRFJ01005443.1, read as the reverse complement.
AAAGCTTTATACTAGAATGTCAAAAGGTGATAGTGGACGAGGTAGACAAACTCCTTAAGGCCAAGTTTATCCGAGAGGTATCTTACCCGGATTGGACTGCTAATGTAATTTTTGTCAAGAAAGCAAATAAGAAGTGGTAGATGTGCATCGACTTCACTGATTCGAAAAAGATCTATCCAAAGGATAGCAATTCTTTATCCCAAATTGATTAATTGGTGGATGCAACCTCAGGCCACGAGCTACTCATCTTCATGGATGCTTTCTTCGGCTATAACTAAATCTAGATAGCACTGAAGATGAGGAGAAAACTATCTTTATTACTGATCGTGGTCTTTGTTGTTATAGGGTCATACCATTTGGGCTTAAAAATGCAAGTGCAACTTATCGATATCTAGTGAATAAGATCTTCAAGGAGCAGCTCAACCATAATATGAAAGTTTATGTGGACAACATGTTTGTTAAAAGCTGATCTTCAGGGAATCACATTGCCGATTTGGAGGAGACATTCAACACTCTTCAAAAATATAAGATGAAGTTGAATCCAATAAAATATGCTTTTGGAGTAACCTCAAAAAATTTTTGAAATTCATGGTGTCAAGGCTCGGCATAGGGATAAATCTGAAGAAGATCTGAGCCATCCAAGAAATAATCATTTTCAAGATAATAAAAGAAGTTCAATGCCTGACGGAGAAGATTATGGCTTTGAATCATTTGGTTTCAAGGTTGGTGGAATGCTGCATGCCATTCCTCCAAGTGCTCAAACAATCAAACAACTTCTGCTGAACCGCTAAATGTCAGCAAGCCTTTGAAGAACTGAAGAACTACCTTAGCACTCCTTCCCTCTTTGCTATGTCTAAACCCAGTGAAGAGCTATTCCTATATTTGACGATATCTCCTATAGCCATCGGAGCTATCCTAATCAGAGAGGAGACTAAAATTCAAAAGTCAATCTACTACATAAGCTGAGTTCTAAGAAATACATAAATAAATTATACAAAATTAGAAAAGCTAGCTTACACATTGTTAATTGCAGCTAAAAAGCTTTGAATCTATTTTCAAAGGTATATAGTGACACTCCTCACAGGTCAACTCATAAAGATAGTTCTTCATCGACCAGATGCTTTGGGAAGAATAGTAAAATGGGTGATTAAGCTCATCGACTTTGACATAAAGTTTCAATCTCGGCTATCTATTAAAGCTTAAAAGTTAGCCAACTTTATGATCGAATATATTATTCCAGATCCAGTTGTGCCTGACTAACCAAAAGTTGGTACTACTAATCTTCTACTAAACTAGTCAGAAGAGAAAGTAGACCTTTTTGAAGATTTCTGGTCCTATACGTTGATGGCTTGTCCAATTCTTCTAGAATGGGTACATGCTTAATCTTTATCAATTCAGAAGGGGTTATTGCTAAATATGCATTGGACTTTAAATTTTTTGCTACCAATAATGGAGCAGAATATGAAGCTCTAATTGTAGGGTTGAAAATAGCCAAGAAATTAGGATAGACCATGTAAAAGTTTAGAATGATTTGCAATTGATGGTAGGACATATCAATGACAGCTATGAAGCTTGAGAGAAAAGCATGAGAATATATCTAGATAAAGTGTAAAGCTTAACCTCGACCTTCAATAGTTTTGACATTCTGTAAATTCTAAGAGTGAAGAATTCTAGAGCTGACCTTTTATCTAAATTAGCTACTTTAGCTCTGAATGAGTTATCAAAAGAGGTTACTTTTGAAGTTCATTAGCAGCCAAGTTTGGAGGAGCCTCAAGTACTAATGCAAGTAAACCATAAATCCTATTGGATCGATCTGTTGGTCTTATATATTAAAGATGGTATCCTTTCCAAAGACCTCAAAAAAGCTTGAAATAGAAAAATCAGGCCTCCCATTATGTTCTATATGAAAATAATCTATATAAGAGATCTTATTCCTTACTACTCCTCAAATGCCTTCGATCATCTGAAGCTGACTATATCTTATGAAAAGTACATGAAGGAGTATGTGGTAATCACCTTGGAGCTAGATTATTATCTTATAAACTACTTCGATGGGGATATTATTGACCGACCATGCAGTAGGATACGGTTGATTATGTAAGAAAGTATGATCGACATCAAAAAAATGCCAATATTTAGTGATAGCCTGCTTCTCTGCTCACACCCTTAAGCGCTCCTTGGCCATTCACAAAATGAGGGATGGATATAATTGGACCATTTTCCATAGCATCTAGATAACGAATTTTTTTTTAGTAGTGGTTGACCGCTTCATCAAGTGGGTCGAGGCCGAATTTTTGGCAAAAATTATTAAAGCTAAAGTATATGACTTTATTTGAAAATTGATAGTGTGCAGATTTGGTCTGCCCGGAACATTAATTACTGGCAACAGATGGTAATTTGTATGGGCAAAATTTACTAAATTCTATGATGATTTGAACATCTCTCATCACTTTATATCTATAGCCCACCCTCAGGTAAATGATGAAGCTGAAGTAACTGACCAAATCCTGCTGTAAGGAATAAAAGCAAGGCTTGAACAAGCAAAAGGAACATGGGTGGATGAGCTTTACCATGTACCCTGAGCTTATAGAACTACTCATAGCTTATCTACTGGGGAGACTCTATTTGCTCTAGCTTTTGGAACTGAGGTGGTTATTCCAATTAAACTTGAACTTTTCTCAGCATGAGTGGAAAGCTTTGATGAGCAAAATAATTCATAAGATCTTAGGTCAAATCTTGACTTATGAGAAAAAGTGCAAGTACAGATGGTAGCCTATAAGTAGAAAGTAGATTGATATTATAACTCAAAAGTCAAGAACAAGACATTCAAGATTGGAGACTTGGTGCTATGTCGAGCGGAGGTCTTTTAGACATAGAATCAAGACAAGCTCACCCCAAACTGAGAAGGCCCCTACGAAGTCAAGAAAATCATTTGACCAGAGACTTATAGTATAAAGGAGCTAGCAGGAGCTACACCACCCCGACCTTAGAATTCAAAAATTCTGTGAATGTATTATCAATAGCCACACTTCCATGAAAGATATTTTCTATTTTAATACTCTTATCTTTTATGCAAATTGAATTATGGAAAGAAATGATCGAGCTAAACTTCATTCTTAAATGAAGCTGAAGGCCTCTGGTTCTTAAATAAGAGGTTAACCTCATCTTAATGATGGTGAAAGCTTCTGGTACTTAAACAATAGATTAACCATGATAGGAATAGAAAGTGAATCTCATCCTAATGTGGGTGTAGGCCCTTATGAGGGATATGAAGGCCTCTGATTCTTAAATAGGAGATAAACCTCATCTTAATAAGGGTGAAGGCCTCTGATTATTAACCTTGTCTTAACAAGGATAAAGACCTCTGGTTCTTAAATAGGAGATTAAACATATTAGAAACAGGAGGTGAAGGTCTCTGAAGGCCTCTAGTTCTTAAACAGGAGGTTAATCTCATCTAAATGAGGGTGAAGGACTCTAGATGTTAAATAGGAGGTCAACCTCATCTTAATAAGGGTGAAGGTCTCTGATTTTTAAATAGAAGGTTAACAATGTTAGGAACAAGATGTGAACCTCATCCAACCATGGGTGAAGATCCTTACAAGGGATATGAAGGCCTCCGATTCTTAAACAGAAGGTTAACCTTGTCTTAACAAGGGTGAAGGCCTTCGATTCTTAAATAAAAAGTTAACCATATTTAGAAGAACTAGAGGTTAACCTTGTTAGGAATAGGAGGTGAACCTCCTTCTAAAATGGGTGAAGATCCTTACGATGGATATGAAGGCCTCATATTCTTAAATAAGAGGTTAATCTCATTTTAACGAGGCTAAAAAACTCCAGTTCTTAAATAAAAGGTTAACCTCAACTTAACTAAGGTGAAGGCCTCCAGTTTTTAAACAGAAGATTAACCACCTTAGGAAGAAGAGGTGAACCTCAATCTAGCATGGGTGAAGACTCTTATAAGGGATATGAAGGCCATCGATTCTTAAACATAAGGTTAACCTCATCTTAATGAGGGTGAAGGCCTCCAATTCTTAAAAAGAAGATTAACCATATTAGAGGTAGGAGGTGAACCTCGTCCTAACATGGGTGAAGATCCTTATGAAGGATATGAAGACCTCTATTTCTTAAACAGAAGGTTAACCTCACCTTAACAAAGCTAAAGAATTTTGGTTCTTAAATAGGAGGTTAATCTCATTTTAATTAGGATGACGGCCTCGAGTTCTTAAATAGGAGGTTAACCATGTTAGGAACAGGAGGTGAACCTCATCCTAACATGGGTGAAGATCCTTATGAGGGATAAAAAGATCTTTGCTTCTTAAATAGAAGATTTACCTCATCTTAATGAGGTTGAAGATCTCTGATTTTTAAATAGGAGGTTAACCTCATCTTAACTATTAGATGTGTATCCTAGAAACCAAATTGATCGATATTTATAAATACTTTCTATGGGTACTTTATAACTTGGATTTATAATTAATAAAAAGGATTATTTCTTCTATCACATTTATTTATTAAGTATCTATGATACATCAATTGGATTAATGGTATGATAACACATATTCTCAAGAGTTAAGAATTTAAGACATATGTTGTCATAATTAACTCATAAATTGCTTTCGATTATAGGATCATGATGAGGATGGTGATGGATCTGGAAGATTGGTATATGATTGCTTCGTTAGGATAGATGAGTCTTGAGTTTATGATGTGGAGACATTGGAGCAAGAGTATAGATGCTTGTTGAGAATAAGGATACTGAGCATGACCACCTTGAGCAGTCATAAGAAAGTCTACCTACTCATTGATGACTAGCTCAGTGCTGCAATTGTGTGTTTGGTTCTTTAACCTGAGGTGCATCGACAGTTCATCTTAAGGGTGTTATAGTTTGACTACACAATAACTTGATCTCCTAGCCATTTGAAATCTTGAGGTATATATTAGCTATAGCATGTTCATTATTGGAATTGGATCGCACCAAGATGCGATCTATCAGCCTCGGTAGAGGAGCAGTAGTCCTATGATGATCACGACATTGAGTCCTAAAGCCCATGGCAATGGTAGTGTGAAATAATAGAAAAATGTTTCTATTAGAATTTTACATCGTACTAGAATCAACTGATTCAATCATATAACAGGTGTTGGATCTAATGAATTCATCTTGATCTAGATCCTATCGGAGCTCGTGATAGAAGAATCCAATCACACAATTGGCTGCACCAAGAGATTTGTATTCATTTTTGATGAGTTGTCACCACATACTACTAGGTGTCACTGGTGGATTTTAGGATCAATTAAAATTATTTCGATGATCCATGATTCTAATTAGGCAAATTAGAAAGAGTTTTACTCTATCAAAAGGTGTTTCATTGATGTCGATGATGGAGATCATGACATTTCTCATTACTATATAGAATTGAACGTAATTGGATCACACAAATAAGGATTTAGGTTTGGATGTTATTAATTGGGCTAATATAGTCTGATTGATTTGGATTAGATCCAATTAGGTTGAAGAAAATCATGCTAGCACATGATTGGACCTAACTTTCTCCTTCTTTAAATTTTTTGATTGCTCTGAACTCAGTCAAATTAGATTTGGCTCATCTAGAATCTTTGTATGAGTTTATCATGATCTGATTGGGCCTTGTCCTGATTAGATCAGACCTTTTCCTGATCTCTCAAAAAGCAATTATTACAAGGGGGTGCCAAAAGTCGGTGCCTCCTCCACTTTGACTTGGTCATGCACAAGATGGGAAGGAAAGGGGCATGCACTCCCTATTTTCTTAGAGCATGAGCCCCTTAATAATTCCTTAGAGAGAGAGAGGGTGCACGCTTTCTTCCTAGTGTGTGCCCCTTATGGATAGAGATAAGGGAGTTGAGGTATTGAGAGTTGGTTTCAATTTAAACTTTGTTTGAATGGGTCAGACAAGTTTAAATGAAAACAAACTTTTGATGGACTTTTATCTATTATGAATTATGTCCCAAAAGCTAATCATTAGCCTGTTAATGGTTGAGCTACTTTATATATGTAATTGATCATTGATAAATAAAATACTTTGGCATGTTTTTCATCTCAAGTCTTCATCTTCTAATGAACTCCATTTTAGTGATGAAGTTCTTAGGACTATTTAGTTTCGACAAAGAGAGAATTTATCGATTAGTTCTTAAATCAGTTCACGACCGAATGATAAGCTGTTAAATAGGATGACAACATCTATCGAGCATAGGTCGCTGTATGCCATATAGATTGGTTGTTCTCTTAATCAAGGAGTGTGGAGATATTGGTATGATATACAAGTAAGATGTATGGGTACATCGTCATTGAACGTGACCAACTTCAGAGCATTCTGCTGTCGAGGATGTCTTTGATAGGATATAGATATAAGTATCCCTTAGACCTGAGATCACCTCAATAACTTGCAAGTAACTCACTGTGCTTTGGTACTGGACTAATTGAATTTTTAATTCAATAATGGAAGGCTTCTGGGCACGGTCAAGTACTTGCGAAGTCGATGTGTGATCAAGATGGAATTGACCACTCCAAGAGTTGGAGAAGAATGTATCACTATACTTCAATATAGCAAAACCTTGGCCAAGATAATCCATTAAATGGATTTGATATTTTAAAATACAATGTGGATAATCTGATCAAAGTTGACAGTTGAACTCTGAGGTGTTCTACGAGTATTTTGGTCAAGAGGATGAATTATATGTAAACTTTATTCGCATGGGTTCTAAGGATGGTATTCTACACATTCGATCTATCCGGCCATCGAGTATCATTACTAGATGGTCACTTTGATTGGTACAAAAATTTATTTCTATGCTATTGACTTAGGTTCGAACCTATGAGGTCACACACATCAGAGCTCATGATCTGATTGGATGGTTGATCAATGATTGAGAATCGTTCTAGGATTAAACGATCAATACGATTGATGTTTAACCTAGTGCAAGTATTGCAGGAGGATTGATTAGCAATTTGATTATTAATTAACTTAATTTGATTAAGTCAAAAGGCAATGATTAAGTTTAATTAAATATAATTTAATTAGATTTGGTTTGGGATTGATTAGATCAAGTTAAATTGACTTATTGGATAAGTCAAGTGCAAGAAAAAACTAATCCTAGTCTAGGACTTAGGTCAACCTAATTTCTTAATTTGATTAAAAAATTAAATTAAAATTAAATCTAATTTAATTGAACTATTAATTAGATTAGAATCTAATTTAATTTGGTTGAGTTGGTTTTGGTTTAATTTGGGTTAAGAAAGCAGTTTGACCAAGTTAAAGATAGAATCCTAGTAAGACTAGGATTCCTCCTTGCGCCACCTTAGTCCCAATGCCCCCCAAGCCTATCTTTTTGCTATTTTTCATGAAAAATCCTTTTCTTCATGATCTTCACGTATGCCCTCTCTCTCCCTCTCTTTCTTATATGGTAATTGGGTAGAAGACCAAGTCAAAGAAGGAGTTTGTTTTGATATTGGATTCTATGAGATAGAATCCTAAAAAAACTAAACTGATTCCAAAAGGTGCCACCACCTCTTCCAATTAATTTCTCTCTTATTTTATGTGAGAAACTCCTTTTCTTGTGCACCTTTCCTTTCTGGTATATGCCAAAAATTATGGAGGGGGAGCCCAAGAGTTCGGCGCCCCTTGACTTGCCCTGTTTGACCTTTCCTTATCTAGTATTTGACCTAGATAAGGACTCTTCTTTTCTATATATATTTTGAATGAATTTTGGCTTAAAATTTTTATGGGTTATAGAACATTGAGAGATATTTGAAGTGTATGAAAATTAGGGAGAGAAAACCTCTGGGCATTGAGATTCAATAGACACAAAACTAGGTGTCTAGGTGAGAGAAAAGAGAAGAAGAGGGTCTTCTTCTAGGATTGCTGTGTTCATCTCTTCCGTTCCTTCTTGCTTGGGTTTTCTAAGAGTGTCTCATATTTAAAACCTTTTCTCCTCCTTCTCCTCTTTGGAAGGGTCCAATCTAAAAGAAAGGAGGCATCTAATCAACCATTGAAGAAAGATCAGTGCAGTACTAGCATACTATGCTGATTTTCAGCATCTGGATTTCTGATCATGATCGTAGGCTCATGTGGATGACTCCTAGAGGCTGGATGTGTGTACGGCTTGCAACTTCATCCTTAATCTTGGATCAGCAAGTTAGAACATCTAACTTGCTTAGGTAATAGATCTGATCTATTATTTTTTTCATACTTGCATGAGATGTAGTGTAGATCTAGGTTGATGTGATCAACCTTTCCTTCTTATTTATTTTTTATTTCAGATCTAAATGTCATGCAATAATCATATAATATGATCTTAGATCTAGGGATTATCTAATCTTTAGAATTAATTAGATTAGTTTTGAGTCTTCCACTACTGATCCAGAAAAATTTTAAGATCTTACCCTGAAATCTTAGATCTGATTCCTTCAATTGGTATCAGAGCTTGGTTAATTATTATATAATTATTGATGCATGCTTGAATTTTTTTGGATTAAATCTATTTAATAATCTAATATTTAAATCTAAAATTAAAATCTCAAATCATACGAACTGCTTTAAGGTTGTCTTGTTGTAAGGTTTACCCCTTACAGTGCAAAGGTTGTCCTAGTTCATATAGATCCAATATTATTGATAAATTTATTAGATATGATCTGATGTTATTTATGATTTATTTAAAATGATTTTAAATCTAAAAATAAAATTTTAGATTGCATGGACTGATCTTATAATGTTGTCCTGCTATAAGGTTTATCCCTTATAGTGAAAAGGTTATCCTAGTACGTGCTGATCTAAAACTTTGATCATAAAATTTTAGACTAGATCTAAGAGATTTTATGATTTGATTAAAAATATTTTAATCTAATTTTAATCATCATAAATATATTATATTTGATCTAAGTTGACTTATGATTGATTGATGTTGAAATTATTTTAATTACATGAACTTATTTAGATTAGATCTAAAGTAGTTTCATGCTCTTGTTACTTGCATATTGATTATAAATCAAACATGTAACTTGATTAGTAGAACCATATTGTAAAAATATTTTACAAACACAAAAATTATTTTCGAAAAGCCAAACCCCAACCCTCAGTCTAAAACTTAATTAAGAATTAAAAAGTTGTTTGATTAAGATCTAGGATTGTAAATTGAAGACCCTAAGACACGAATCATAACACATTGGGTTAAATGGGTTAGTGGAGATTAGGTCTATTAATTGGGTTAGACCTAGGATTAGGTTAAAGAATGGACTTAATTAGAGAATTGACTAAATCTAATCAATTGTTGTCTTAGATTAGGTCATGGATTTTCTAGATCAATTACAATAGTTTTAGTTGGTCAAGTCCATATCTTTAACGAGACCCAAGATGGACTTGATTCTTGGCTATGTGGTATAGTATAAACTATTAGGTTGATCTAATTGAACCTAATTAAACTAGTTAGTGTCTAAGGTAAACTAAACCGGTGGTCTTTAATTGGCAGCCCACTTACCTGACCATTTTTGATGGTGTCTAAGGCAAGCTTTAGTAGACCCTCCCACTAATCGAACTTATCTGACCTCTTGGTGAAATTATGTTTTGATCGGATCATTGACTATTCGAGCTGACCCATGTCAGCTAGAAAAATCAGTTTGACTGATTTAGGTGCTCCTAGACTAGCCTATTAGTGGTCTCGCTTAAGCTGACTTGGTGAAGTTAGTGAGAGGATCATGACAAGCTGGTTCATCTGACCTTTCCTCATCTTTAAATTAAATTCTCTAAAATTATTAGGTTCCTAAATTGAAATAGCTATATGGTAACTAGATCATAGCCTTCCATTAAAGTGGATGATAATGGATCCATCAGTTGGATAATAATTGGAGGCCTAAAGGCCTGGTGCTTATCGATTGATGAAATTATCAATCATTATATGATCTCTTGGATACATCTTTCTAAATGGTGGTCAGATGGGCCAACGAAAGTTGGGCCTGATCATTCATTGGTTGGATGGGCCAAGTATGGTCATGTTAATGATTGGACCTAACTGGATCCTTTTCTAAGAAGGCCAAAGCCAACTAATTAGGGGCTGGGGCAAAATTTAATTACTAGAAGTTGTTTGGAGAAATAATTTGTTATGAACCTATCCTTAGATGCACATGATTTGGCCAACCAAATTTGGGCTCGTGTGCAGTCTATGTGGATTCTAGTACCCTCTAAGAAATTTGGATCATTCCTCGAATTAGAGGTAGAGGCTACCAATTCAAATAAAATAGTGGGAGAACCTTTTGATTAAAAGTCCAAATCTTTAGGTTTAATAAATCAATTACTAATTAGATTATGATTTTCTTTAGTGCAGATATGGCCACTTTTCTATCGCTTCGATCATCGTTGGATAATGACAAGTTGGTGGGATCCAACTTCGGTAGCTGGTACCAAAAGTTAAAGATTGTTCTAGAGCATGAACGCATCCTACATGTGATAATGGATGATGCACTTGAGGAGGTAGCTGCAAATGCACGTGGAACTGTCAGAGACATTTATCATAAGTGGCTCAGTGATCGAACCACTGTGTACTGCATTATGCTAGCTATGATGAGCAACAAGTTCAGTCACAAATTTGAGATGGCTCAACCAAACGACATGCTTCAAGTATTGGAGGATTTCTTTAGCACACTCGATGACATGGAGAGGCACAAGACTAGTTGTACCATCTTTAATGTCAGAATGCGGGATGGAGCCTCTATCACTGATCATGTACCATACATGATCGAGCTGATAGAGCACTTGAGCAAGCTTGACATTTTCATGCACAAACAACTTAGAAAAGATGCAATACTGAACTTGCTGCCCAGGTCTTATCTCCCATTTCTTATACATTACAGAATGCCAAAGCCTGAAGTTGACTACCATAGGTTACTGGGGTTACTTTAGAACTTTTAGAAGGATCACCAGCTCCACAAGGATTTGATGAACTTAGTAGGAGGTTCATCTTCTCATTCTTGATCCTTTGGTAAAGGGAAGAAGAACAAGAAGAAGAAAGCTAAGAAGGTATAAGTTCAAACTAGGACATCTGTGCAGGACCAGACCAAAAAATCAAATTCAATAAGAGTCAAGCTAAATGCTTCTTTTATAAGAAGCGAGGGCACTGAAAGAGGAACTATCCTCAGTACATTGCCTCCTTGGACCCGAACAGGCAGAGGAAGAAGCAAGCTATTGCTGGGCAAGGTATTTATATGATTACTCCTTGCAATTTCTCTATTTATGATATTACTGACTGGGTATTGGATACTAAAAGCCCTTATTATATTTGTAATTTCTTATATGGGTTGCAGGTCCTTGTAGGGGTTGTAGGTCAGTAGAAGATTCAAGCAAGATGAAAGATTCCTGAACGTTGGAGATGGAAGACCAATTCCAATTCTAGCTTTAAGAATTTTGAAACTTGTATTTAAATTTCATATCGTTGTTCTTAGTGATTGTCATTTCTGTCCTAATTTTTTTTAAATATTATTTCTGTAGGCCTTTTGGCCATGAATAATTATGAAATTTCAATAAAGAAACAAGTTTATAATATCATTATGAATAGTGTTACTACTTTCTGTTGATAATTGAACAATAGTATATATATGTTATCACAACTTGTTAATGTAGTCTATTCAACTGGCAAACATCTTAGACTAGATAATGTGACAGATATCTACTTATGGCATTGTAGGCTAGGTCATATAAACAAGAATAGGATAAGCAGGTTGGCTCAAGAGGGTATCCTCGAACTTAGTGATTATGAATCACATCCAACCTATGAATTTTATCTTCTTGATAAAATGATCAAGTCATCTTTTACTAAAAATGATGAGAGAGTCACTGAGCTCTTAGGTCTAGTACATACTGATGTATATGGATCAATGAGCATAACTGCCAAAGATGGATATGTCTACTTCATCACTTTCATAGATGATCTATTTAGAAATAGATATATCTATCTGATGAAATATAAGTCGAATTCTTTTGAAATATTTAAATAATTTTGAAGTGAAGTAGAAAAACAAATTGGAAAGAATATTAAAATTCTTTAATCTGACCGAGGAGGAGAATACCTTTTCGATGAGTTTCTCACATATCTAGGAGAGAATGGGATTCTTTCGCAATGGAGTCCTCCAGGAACACCACAGTATAATGGTGTATCTAAAAAGAGGAATAAGACTCTATTAGACATGGTCGGATCCATGATGAGTTTTGCCAGCTTGCCGATATCCCTCTGGGGATATGCACTCAAATTGGCTTGCTATCTTTTAAACATGATTCTAAGCAAATCTATGGTTAAAACACCATATGAGATATGGATAGGACGTAAGCCAGCACTTTCACACCTCAGGGTCTGGGGGTGTTCAAATTATGTCAAACAATTAATTACAGATAAACTTGGACCTAGGTCTGATAAGTGCACATTTATAGGATACCCAAAAGAGATCAAAGGATACTATTTCTACCATGCTGATGAACAAAAGATGTTTGTCAATCTTAGAGCAATCTTTTTGGAAAAAGTGTTCCTTAGTGAAGGAACTTTTGCCTCTAAGGTTAAACTTGATGAAGTTCAATAGGTAGAAAGTTCGACATAGAATGCTGAACCTGAGTCAGATTTGATCAGATCAGATTCGGAGCCTAGTGAACCTGCAACATTAAGGCGATCCGGTAGAGTACCATGCCATCCGGATGATACTATGGGTTCTTGGTCCAAGATGGTGATCCCATCAAATTCGATGAGAATGATGAAGATCCCATCACTTACATGGATGCTATGTAGAAATCCGACTCTGAGAAATGGCTAGAAGTCATAAGATCCAAAATGGATTCCATGAAGGTTAATGATGTATGGATATTAGTTGACTCACCTGAAGGGGTTAAATCCATTGGGTGTAAATGGGTATTCAAAAGGAAAAGAGGCACAGACGCAAAGGTGGAGACCTATAAAGTCCATCTGGTTGCCAAGAGATATTGTCAACATTATAGTATTGACTATGATAAGATATTCTCTCCAATGACAATGCTCAAATTCATTCAGATAATACTTACAATAGCTACCCACCTGGACTATGACATCTGACAGTTGGATGTGAAGACAGCTTTCCTAAATGAAAAGCTGATCGAAGAGGTATATATGATACAACCTGAGGGGTTCACATCCATAGATGAGTCTAAGATATGCAGGCTTTAGAGTTCCATTTATGGATTGAAACAAGCATCTCGTAGTTGGAACATGCATTTTGATAAAGTGATCAAAATGTATGACTTTATTAAGAATGGAGAAGAACCCTGTATTTACAAATAGGCAAATACTATAGTAGTGGTATTTCTTGTTCTATATGTGGATGATATTCTCTTAATCGAAAATGACATCCCCGCACTACAGAGTATAAAAATCTAGTTGTTATCACAGTTCTCCATGAAGGACTTGGGTGAAGCATCCTACATCCTAAGGATAAAGATCTATAGGGATAGATCTAAAAGGATGCTTGGTATATCCTAGTCTACATACATAGAAATTATGCTGAAGAGGTTCAGCATGAAGAATTCCAAAAAGGACTATCTCCCGATAAGTCAAGGAATTTCACTTTTTAAGAAGGATTGTCCGACAACTCTTAAAGAGAGAGAGCATATGAGTAAAATTCTATATGCTTCGGCAGTGGGGTCTATCATGTATGCAATGACATGTACGAGACCAGACGTGGCATACTCACTAGAAGTAGTGAGTAGATATCAGTCTGATCTTGAGAAAAATTATTGAAAGGTGGTTAAAACCATCCTTAAGTATTTGAAAAATAATAAGGATCAATAGTTGGTTTATGGTGAGTCAGATTTGAAATAGCTAGGGTTTACAAACTTCATCTTTCAATCTGACTATGATGACAGCAAAAGCATGTCTACATATATCTTTACTCTAAATGGTGGAGCTATCTGCTGAAAAAGTTTTAAGCAGCATATAGTGGCAAACTCTGTTTGTGAAGTAGAGTACATGGCAGCATCAGATGTAGCAAAGAAAGCTGTATGGCTGAGGAAATTCATCACCAAGCTTGGAGTAGTGGTAATTGAGTAGAAGACCAAGTCAAAGGAGTTTGTTTTGATATTGGATTCTATGAGATAGAATCCTAGCAAACCCAAACTCTTCCCAAAAGGTGCCACCCCCTCTCCTAATTAATTTATCTCTTATTCCATGTGAGAAACCTCTTTTCTTGTGCACCTTTTCTTGCTGGTACATTTCAAAAACTATGGAGGGGGCGCCCAAGAGTTGGGCGCCCCTTGACCTGCCCTGCTTGACCTTTCCTTATCTAGTATTTGACCTAGATAAGGACTCTTCTTTTCTATATATATTTTGAATGAATTTTGGCTTGAAATTTTTATGAGTTATAGACCATTGAGAGGGATTTGAGGTGTGTGAAAATCTGAGAGAGCGAACTCTGGGCATTGAGATTCAATAGACACAAAACTAGGAGTCTAGGTGAGAGCAAAGAGAAGAAGAAGAGGGTCTTCTTCTAGGGTTGCTGTGTTCATCTCTTTCCTTCCTTCTTCCTTGGGTTTTCTGAGAGTGTCTCATATTTGAAACCTCTTCTCCTCCTTCCCCTCCTTGGAAGAGAATGATTTAGAAGAAAGAAGGCATCTGATCAACCATCAAAGAATGATCAGCGCAGTACTAGCATACTGTGCTAATTTCCAGCATCTGGATTTTTGATCATGATCGTGGGCTCATGTGGATGACTCCTAGAGGCCGAACGTGTGTATGGCTTGCAACTTCAAACTCAAGTCCGGATCAGCAAGTTAGAACATCTAACTCGCTCAGCTAATAGATCGATCTATTAATTTTTTTCATACATGCATGAGATATAGTGTAGATCTAGGTTGATGTGGTCAACCTTTCCTTCTTATTTATTTTTGATTATAGCTTTAAATGCCATGCAATAATCATATAATATGATCTTATATCTAGGGATTATCTAATATTTAAAATTAATTAGATTAATTTTCAGTCTTCCGTTGTTGATCTAGAAAAGTTTCAAGATCTAGTCCTAAAATCCTAGATCTAGTTCCTTCATTATTTGGGTGCTAGATGACATTTGTGTGTAACAAAAATGTATGTGAAATTCATGTGGGGTTCCAAGGCTTATGGAGAGTCCTTCTGCTTTAAGTAAATTGACCCGGTCAATCGCTTAAAGCCCTAGGACTCTAAGGAACCCTGTTTTGATTATAAATAAGTATCCAGGCCAAAGAGTTTGGCCATTCCATTCTCCATGCCCAGACCCTATCCTTCTCCTCCATGCCTCCTCCCCCTCCTCTTCTCCCTCTTCTCCATGCCCAAGTGTTGGGCCGATCAACCCTCCAAGTGTTGAAGTGCTGTCAGCATAAATCAAGGTTGAAGAAGTCTCGATTGTGTGTCAATCAGATTGCTGCCAGAGATTAGATTGAAGGCATGCCTAGGAGATCTAGGATCAGATTTTCTGAGATCATATATAGAAAGAGAAGACCTCCAAATCTGACCCATGTGGATGCTGCTAGAGGTCGGGAACATGCATGGCTCAAGTCAGAATCTTGAATAATATTTAGATCATCACAACAAGTGAACGGTTTGCTTGCAAAAGATGGTATTTAATACCTAATTTTGCTTTTTAATTTAATATTTATCTATTCAGATCTGATAGGATCAGCAAAAGAAATTTTTTAAATTTTGCTGCTAAACTTGATCCGATTAGGGCGATCCTATAGTTTCTTCAACTAGTATCAGATCTACGATTCTAGATTCTAGATCTAGATATTTTAGACCTAAAATTTATTTTTGATGAGATCATATGTTTTTTTGATTTTACATGAGATGTAATCAAATGCATTACATGAGATGTATTTTTTTTTAAATTGATACATGAGACGTATGCAAAGCGTGTGTAGAATAGATCAGTAACCATATATGTGATATATGCTAGATCTAGTTTTTGTAGTAGTAGAATTATTTTTTGATTAGGGCATTCCTTTTGGCCATCTAGTAATAAGAGTAAGAAAAATTTAAAGGCCCTCGCTTTTCATTCGATGGGGTGCTCTTATAGTGTGTAGGGATGATGCGTGTTTATTCTCAATTAGAAAATTAGAAACTTATTTTTCTACTAAACTCTAAATCCAAAAATACTAGGATCTAGTTTCCTACTTTATTTTTCTAAATCATGTTACACATAATTAAGAATTAAATTATGAAACTAATTAGATCTAAAAATTAAAAATTTTTAGATCTAAGATACCTTCATAAAATATGCATTCAGAATATAGGTAGCTTGATTAGATCTAACTTGAGCGGTTGATCAAATTGAATTAATAGTTCATTAGGTAGGATACAGAGTGCTAAAATTGACCAGTCTAATAGTTGTAAGTTTGGTCAAGATTGATTCATAGCCACATATGATCGATCACCTATAGACCTAATCCGGCTTCAAGGTTCGAGCCTGGATTGCAGGCTAACCCTGAGGTCAAAGGCGAGTTAATTATGAAGGATATGAAGGCCTCCAATTCTTAAATAAGAAATTAATCTCATTTTAATGAGATTGAAGGATTCTAGTTCTTAAATAGATAGTTAACCAAGTTAAAAATAGGAAGTAAACCTCATCCTAACATGGGTGAAGAATCTTACGAGGGATATGAAGGCCTCTAGTTCTTAAATAGGAGGTTAACCTCATCTTAATGAGGCTAAAGACCTCAAATTCTTAAACAAAAAGTTAACCTCATCTTAAAAAGGGTGAAGGATTTTGGTTCTTAAATAAACGGTTAACCATGTTAGGAACAGGAGGTGAACCTCATCCTAACATGGGTGGAGATCCTTATGAGGAATATGAAGGCCTCTAGTTCTTAAATTGGAGCTTAACCTTATCTTAACAAGGATGAAGGCCTTTGGTTCTTAAGCAAAAGGTTAACTTATTTTAATAAGGGTGATGGCCTTCGATTCTTAACCAGAAGGTTAACCATATTAGGAATAGAAAGTGAACATCATCCTAACATAGATGAAGATCCTTATGAGGGATATAAAGGCCTCCGATTCTTAAACAGGAAGTTAATCTTTTCTTAGCAACATCAAAGGCCTTCGATTCTTAAATACAAGGTTAACCTCGTCTTAATGAGGGTGAAGGCCTTCAGTTCTTAAATAGGAGGTTAACCATGTTAGGAATAGAAGGTGAATCTCATCCTAACATGGGTGAAGACCCTTATGAGGGATATAAAAGCCTTCAGTTCTTAGTCAGGAGATTAATATCATCTTAATAAGAATGAAGGCTTTTGGTTCTTAAACAAGAGGTTAACCACATTAGAAACAGAAGGTGAACCTCATCCTAGCATGAGTGAAGACCCTTACGAGGGATATGAAGGCCTTCAGTTCTTAAATAGGAGGTTAACCTTATCTTAACAAGGACGAAGGCCTCAGGTACTTAAATAGGAGGTTAAGCTCATCTTAACAAGGGTGAAGGCCTCCGATTCTTAAATAAGAGGTGAACCATATTAGAAACAGAAAGTGAATCTCATGTAACATGAGTAAAGATCCTTACAAGGGATATGAAGATCTCTAGTTCTTAAATAAAAGATTAATCTTGTCTTAATGAGGATGAAGTCCTCTAATTTTTAAACAAATGGATGTACTTAGTCCTAAGTAAGTTTGAAAAATTCTTGTTCATAAATAAGGATGATAGATCTATGAAAGATTGAGTAAAAATTACTATTTCAAAGCAAAGCCTATTTTGGGCATACAATGATAATTAAGAAGTTCAACAAATATTAAAATGAGGCATGATAAAGAAGAATAATGAAAAGAAATATCATTTCATTAAGTGAAGGTTATTACAGAGGTCACCAAGACAAATAATAAAAAAAAAATAGAAGAGAAAGGAAGAGAGAAGAAAATGAAGTCGTACTTGGACTTCAGACTGCCAACCCCAACCATTATTAAAAAATATTTCAAATCATTCATCTAGTCTTCAAGCTCCTTCCTTGCTACCAAATTCTTGCTAAGTAGCTTCCGAGCTCTCCATGTGTCTTCCTTTGCCTCTTTCAATCTCTTTCATAGAATAGCAGATTCAACTTCGGCATCCTTTATAGCATTCTCTTGATACGTCATTTGAATCTTCAGCTGAAAGAGCTCAGACCTATTCTAGTCATATACCTTGGTGAGATTTGCAAGGATGTTCTGTTGGAAAATGTATTTCAAAACCAATCATCAGCCTGTAGATGGCTGAGCTATGTTGAATCTGTAATTGATTCATTAATAAATAAAATATATTTTTGATATTTTTTTCATCACAAAGTATTCATCTTCTAATGAAGTTCATTATTGTGATGAAGTCCTTAGGACTATTTAGCTTCAATAAAGAGAGGATTTATCGATTAGTCCTTAAATCTATTCACGGCCAAATGATAGGCTGTTAATTAGAATGATAGTGTCTATCGAGCATAGGTCGCTGTATACCATATAGGTTGGTTGTCCTCTTAATCAAGGAGTGTGGAACACTGGTACGGCATACAGGTGAGATGTATCGGTACTGTTAGATATATGTGCCCTAGAAGCCAGAATTGGCTGACACTTGTAATACACTTCTAGGGGCAAAATTGTAATTTTGACTATAATCAATAAAATGGGTTATTTTCTATCACACCTGTGTATTTAGTGTCTGTGATACATCCTTTGAGTTAATGGTAATGATAATTCATATTTTCAAGAGTTGAAAATTTAAGACATGAATAATCATTATTAACTCATAAACAGCTCCCGACCATAGGATCATCACGAGGATGGTGATTGATCCGGAAGGTTGGTGTACGATCGCTTCTCTTTAGTAGATGAGTCTTGAGTCTACGGTGTGGAGACACCGGAGCGAAAGTACAGGTACTCGTTAGAGAATGAGGGCACTGAGCGTGACCACCTCGAGTAGTCATTAGGAAGTCTACCTTCTCGTCAATGACTGACTCGATGCTGCAGTAGTGTGTCTGGTTCTTTGACCTGAGATGCATCGGCAGTTCACCTTGAGGGTGTTATAGTTTGACTACACCATTACTCGATCTCCTAGCCATATGGAACCCTGAGGTGTATGTTGGCTATAGCATGTTCATTGTAGGAACTGGATTGCATCAAGATGGGATCTATCTACCTCGGTGGTAGAGGAGTAGCCCTATGATGATCATGAGAATCAAGTCCAGAAATCCATGGCCATGGTAGAGTGAAATAATAGAAAGAGTTTCTATTTAGATTTTCACATTGGACTCGAATCGAATGATTACATCATATGACAGAGACTAGGGTTTGACGAGTTCACCTTAACCCTAATCTGATCGGGGCTCAAGATAGAAGGAACTTAATCACACAGGTAGCTGCACCAAGAGGTTCGCATTCAGCTCTGATGGGTTGCCACCATATACTGCTAGGTGTCACTGGTGGATTTTGGGAGCAATTAGAATGATTTAGATGATCGATCATTCTAGCTGTTCGAATCAGAAGAGTTCTGATCCATCGAAAGGAGTTTCGATGATGTCTATGATAGAGATCATGACATATCCCATTACCATACAGAACTGAACCTAACTGGGTCACACAAACAAGGGTTTGAATCTGGTGATCATCAATTGAACTGATCTAGTTCAATTGATCTGAATGAGATTCAATTAGGTTCAAGGAAATCGTGCTAGCACTCGATTGAACCTAACGTTCTTCTTTTACTATCACAAATAAGTTGTCCTGACTGAGCCAAAGGAGTTTGTGCTCAATCAGAGGCCTTCATATGGTCTGACTGGAGGTTGTCCAAGTCAGAATAGGTTGTCTTATTTGTAAGACATTACCTGCCATTTTTGGTCACCTGCCATTTCTTGTTCTTTGACTTTGGTCAAAAGTCTACCTTTGATTGGTCAAGCATTGACCATTGATCCTTTGACTTTTGACCACATGTCATGCACCTATTGGAGAGCTGGTGGGGGCCTGTCCCCCTGCCAGAACCTGGCAAGGAGAAGGGCGCACGCCAAGGGTGGCGTGAGCCCAAGTTGGAGGCGCCTAGGAGTCCTTGTTGGACAAGGACTCCACCTCCCTTTTGGATTCCAATCAGAGTTCTACTAAGAATCCAGTTTGACTGGTCTTAGGCACCCTCTAAGGAGGAATCCAGGGGTCTCTATTCCAACCAATCAGATTTAGATCTGATTTCACAAAGGGTTGTGATTGGTTGAGAGGAAGAGGAGTTGGATCACAAGAGGTCTATAAATAAGACCCTGCGCCCAACCCTAATTCTAATGAAATTAGACACGCCCCAAGGCTGCCTCTCCCCTCCTTCTCCACGCCATAGTCTCTTCTCCCCTTGCTCTCCACGTCCAAAAGAGTTTTGGACTTAGGTTGGTGCGATTCAAATCAAGGAAAGGCGATCAAAAGCAAGAAGGCTGCGCTGCTGCAAAAGGATGACTGCAGATCTTCAAAAGAGTTTTGAAGATCCTCCAGATCAGATCCAGATCTGATTTTTGGAGGTGTGATAGAGAAGAAGAGGATCTCCAGATCCAACCTGAGTGGATACCGGTAGAGGCCAGGCGCTTGCGTGGCTAAGATCCAGAACCTTCCGCTGCAATCAGGATCATCTACAGGGTAATAGGATTACCCAAATCAGGTAAATTAAATTTGATTTAATTTATCTTATTTTATTTTATTTATTAAAATAATAAGAATCAGATCTGAAACATATCAAGATCTGATTGAGATCAAGAAAAAAATTTTTGAAATATATCTCTTGATCTAATCAGATCTGGACGAACCTGGACCGGGAAATCAGGATTTCCTTCAACTGGTATCAGAGCCATGGTTCTAAATTATTTAGATCTGATTTTAATTTTATTTTAATTAGAAAAAAAAGTGATTTCAGATGTCACATGATATGTGATCAGATCTGAAATCAAAAAAATTAAAATTAAATGATTTGGATCTAAGAACATGAAGATATGCATGACTAGTTCTAGAATAGAATAGTTCTATAGAATAGTTTTGCATGTCTTTGATTTAATCTGATTAAATCATATTTTAGATCTTCTTATTTACTATTTTCTGATATTATAAGTGTTATAATAACATCTGATAAACAAAAAATAAAAATTATTTAATTTTAAATATCATATGAGATATGATAGATGCATGACTAGACTAGTTGTAGAATAGTTCTACATAATTGTCTAGATTAGAATTTATTTTGATTAGATCAATTTAAATCTAATTTTTCAGATTATTATGAGATAATTTAGATCTGAAAACATGCATGATTATGATACATGAGATGTATGCAAAATATGCCATGATTAGATCTCTTTATATATGAGATATATGATATAGATCTGATATTGCTTTGTAGTATTACATGTTCCTGATTAAGGCGTTCCTCTTGGCCGTCCGATCATAAGAATGAAGAAGGGTTTAAAGGCCCTCTCTTCCCATTCGATGGGGTGTTCTTATGACGTGTAGGGGTGCTGCGTGTTCGTCCTTAATCAGAAACCCAAAACTTACTTTCTGCAAAACCCTAGATCCTGAAATCCTAGGATTTATTGTGCATATTTTGTTTATGAACCCAACTTAATTAAGAATTAAGTTTATGGAATATTAATTAGGTCTAAAATTGAGAATTTCAGATCTAAGACATATTCATAATACTGGGTTCGGGCTTGGGTAGCTCAATTAGGTCTAAGCGGTTGATCAAACCGAATCAAGAGTTGGTTAGATGGGATCAACAATGCTTAAATTGACCAGCCTAATAGGATTAAGTCTGGGTCAAGATCGAGTCACGATCAAGCAAGACCTAATTAGGCTCAGAGGTTAGAGTCTGGATTGTAGGCTAACCCAATTGGTTCTGACTCAACAATTTGGTGTCTAAGGTAAGTTTGGCACAGACGATCGACTGGTTTTTAATTGGAAGCTACTCGACTTGAATGCGTTCTTGTGCGAGTTAACGGCATATTCCTTCCACCGGTCTCACTTACCTGGCCATATCTGTTGACACAGTTCTGATCTGAGGTGGTCAATAATCCGAGCTGACCCATGCCACTAGGTTAGTCATAATTGTTATGACTAAGCCAAGTCTAGTTTAATGAGACCTGAATCAATTCTCCCTAAGAAAAGATTAAGTCCGAGGTCTTCCACCATTGTAGACGTGCGGGCCCTTCCCGGGGTTGATTGTTCTCGACTGGATACAGTGGCTCAGTTGCACCGGGAAGACGCAACCATGTCTATTAGGCATTGGATGCTATGGGCTGGAGGATGAGTTGGGCTCAATATTTCGGATACGGTGAGAGACCCAATTAGGAACCCAGTCTATGCAAATGGTGGGTCTGACTTAACTAAGGAGTGGATCAATATTTCCGGATACGGTGAGATTCATGAATTAGAGACCAAGTTTGGGTGCACCATGATTAGAGAATCATTGAACAAGAGTTGTTCACTCATTGGCTAACCCATCACCAATAACTGTTAGGTGAGGTGATGAGTCAGTTGGTGAGACCGCACCACCCACTAGAAATCATCAATCGCGGAGATTTTCGCATCTCTACAGAGGGAGTGTAGGGATCCGAAAAAATAGTGGGAGCTAATTTGTTTAAAAATAAAATCCCTAAACAAATTGGTCAAGTCAAAATTACAGTATCTAACTAGAATCTTTGACTCTCTACAGGAAAATGTCTGCGTTCCAACCCACTGGCACGTATCCTAGACACACATAGACTGACTGGACCCAATTATAAAGATTGGCTCAAGAACTACAAAATTGTTTTGGGTTTTGAGAAGTTAACCCATGTTTTGGATCCAGGACCCTCCCACCTTACCAGCCCGTCCATCTGTTGAACAGAGAGCGTCTCTGGAAAAATGGATTGACGAAGATAATAAGGCCAGATACTACATGTTGGGCTCGATGTCTGATGAGCTCCAGCGCCAACATGAAGATATCGAGACTGCTCGCCAAATGTTGGCTCACCTGCAGGAGATGTTTGGTGAACAGAGTCGCGCAGCCAAATATCAAGTCACGAAATGACTATTTTAAGGCTAAGATGCGTGATGGGCAGTCAGTCCAAGATCACTGTCTGACAATGATCAAGGACATGGAAGAGCTTGAGAAGCTCGGTGTGAAGTTGGACTTGGATCTGCAGAATGATATTATTCTGCAATCCTTGACTGATGCATATGGGCAATTCATCATGAATTACCACATGCATAAACTTCAAAATTCCTTGGCCGAGTTGATGAATATGCTGGTTACCGCTGAGCTTTCTATGAAAGGTTCTAAAGGCTCAGTTCTTGCTATGGAACGGACTTCTTCCAAAAGAAAGTCTTATGAAAAGAAAAAGAAGTCTGTGAAAAAGCAAAAGGTGGAAGGATCAAAGAAGAAGAAGGCAGAACCGAAGAAGAAGGTCGATGGCAAAGGAAAGTGTTTCCATTGCAACAGCGACGGCCATTGGAAGCGGAACTGCCCTACTTACCTGGCCACCCTAAAGAACAAGAAGGAAGGTCCTTCTGGAGGTATGCTCGTTATTGAGTCTAACCTTACGGTTTCTTCTGCATCCAGTTGGGTGCTTGACTCTGGTTCTAGTGCTCATCTGTGCACTTCTATGCAGGGTCTTGAGGATAGCAGGAGGCTGAGGGATGGAGACATGATCCTACACGTCGGTAATGGAGCAAGAGTTGCTGCAGTAGCCATGGGAACATACCCTCTTCGATTACCATCTGGTTTAGACTTAGTTTTAAAAGACTGTTATTATGTGCCTGCAGCTAGCAGGAATTTGATTTCTGTTTCATGCTTAGCACAAGAAGGTTATGTGATCACCTTCTTTAAGGACCATTGTAACATTCTTTATGAAAGAAATAAAATTGCAAATGGTTTCCTTGTTAATGGTCTTTATCAGTTGCATATTGATGTACCTGTTTTAACTATCGAGCAAAACGTGAATGCCAAACGACCTAGGGATAGTCCAAACGACAGATATCTATGGCACCTGAGATTAGGTCATATAGCAGAAGATAGGATTAACAAATTGGAGAAAAATGGGCTATTGAGTCCATTGACTTTTGAGTCATATCCAACTTGTGAATCTTGTCTTCAAGGCAAAATGACTAAACTCCCTTTTGTTGGACATGGGGAGAGGGCCACAGATCTCCTTGCCCTAGTACATACTGATGTGTGCGGCCCATTTGATGTGCCGGCTAGAGGCAATTTTGTCTACTTCATTACCTTTACCGATGATCTGTCTAGGTATGGGTATGTGTATCTTATGAGACATAAGTCTGAAGCTTTTGAAAAGTTCAAAGAATTCAGACATGAAGTAGAAAAACAAACTGGAAAACCCATTAAGGTTCTTCGATCAGATCGAGGAGGTGAATACCTTAGCCGGGAATTCCTAGACTATCTTAAGGAAAAATGGCATAGTCTCTCAATGGACTCCACCAGGAACACCTCAACTCAACGGGGTTTCAGAACGGAGAAATCGGACTCTATTGGATATGGTTCGATCCATGATGAGCTTCACAGACCTTCCTGATTTTCTTTGGGGACACTCATTATTAACTTCAATCTATCTTACTGAATAGGGTTCCCTCTAAAACCGTTCCTACCACACCGTATGAGATATGGCACGGTAAGAAACCAAGTCTGAGTCATCTCAGAATTTGGGGTTGTCCGGCTCATGTCAAAAGACAACAAGCGGACAAGTTAGAGTTTAGGTCCTTTAGAGCTCGATTCATAGGATATCCTAAAGAGTCATTAGGATACTATTTCTACATTCCAGAAGACCACAATGTGATTGTGAGTCGACATGCCATCTTTCTTGAAAAATAGTTTATTCAAGATAGTGGCATTGGAAAGCAGATTAAGCTTGATGAGAAAGTCTCACAAGTGGAAAGAGCTAAGGACCAAGTGGAACCAAATCAGGTTGAGCCAATAAGAACACTACCTCCTCCACCTCGTAGATCGGAAAGAGTTTTTCCGTCCCCTGAAAGATACTTAGGTATTATTTCAGAGGATGTAGAGAAAATGTTCCTCGTAGGTAATGGTGCTCATGGTGATGATCCCAAAACCTACAACGAGGCGATATCAGATATCGACTCCGAGAAATGGCTTGAGGCAATGAAGTCAGAGATCGACTCGATGCACTCAAACCAAGTCTGGACCTTGGTAGATCCACCAGAAGGTATAGTACCTATTGGGTGTAAATGGATCTTCAAGAGAAAGATTGGTGCAGATGGGAATGTGGAGACATTCAAGGCTAGACTGGTGGCAAAAGGTTATAGTCAACGTGAAGGCATTGACTATCAGGATACCTTTTCCCCGGTAGCTATGCTAAAATCCATCCGCACATTGCTTGCTGTTGCAGCCTATTTCGATTATGAAATATGGCAAATGGACGTGAAAACGGCATTCCTAAATGGATATCTTGAGGAAGATATCTATATGGAACAGCCGCTAGGTTTCACATCCAGTGATACTGATCACAAGGTTTGCAAGCTGCAAAGGTCCATATATGGACTTAAGCAAGCATCTCGGAGCTGGAACACTCATTTCAATGATGTGATCAAAAAGTTTGGTTTCATCAAAAATGAAGAGGAATCATGTGTTTTCAAAAGGGTCAGTGGGAGCGCTGTTGTCTTCCTCGTATTGTACGTGGATGACATCCTCCTTATTGGGAATGATATTCCCATGTTGACATCAGTCAAGATGTGGTTGTCCAAGGAATTCTCCATGAAAGACCTAGGTGAAGCATCCTTTATTCTAGGAATTAAGGTCTATAGGGATAGACCGAATAGGATGCTAGGACTTTCACAGAAGATGTACATAGAGGAAGTACTAAAGAGGTTTAGTATGGAAAACTCTAAGAGGGGATTAATACCCTTCAGACATGGTATTCATCTTTCCAAGAAGATGTGCCCCAGCACACCTGAGGAAATAGAACGCATGAGCAAGATCCCTTATGCTTCTGCAATAGGGAGCCTCATGTATGCCATGCTATGTACACGACCTGATATAGCCCATGCTGTGAGTGTCACAAGCAGATATCAGTCAAATCCAGGTGAAGAACACTGGACTTCTGTGAAATGTATCCTTAAGTACTTGAGAAGAACTAAGGATATGATGTTGGTCTTTGGTAACGGAGAACTCCAAGTTCAAGGATACACAGACTCGGACTTCATGTCTGATATAGATGATCGAAAGTCGACATCTGGAAGTCTGTTTGTGTGCAATGGTGGAGCTGTCAGCTGGAAGAGTTCCAAGCAAACTGTGATAGCAGATTCCACCATGGAAGCAGAATATATAGCTGCATCAGAGGCTGCAAAGGAAGCATTCTGGTACAAGAAGTTTGCTGCAGAAATTGGAGTAATGCCATCAGATGCCATTCCTCTTTACTGCGACAACAATGGCGCCATAGCCCTTGCTAAGGAGCCGAGGTCTCACCAGAAGTCCAAGCACATTGAGCGGCGATATCATCTCATCCGCGATTACCTTGAGAAAGGTTACGTTGAGGTCAAGAGAGTCAACTCCACAGATAATATGGCAGACCCACTTACAAAGCCGTTGGGCCAGCAGAAGATCGAAGCCCACCTTGAGAAGATGGGACTTAGACTTGTAGCCAATTGGCTTTAGGATAAGTGGGAGATTGTTAGATATATGTGCCCTAGAAGCCAGAATTGGCTGACACTTGTAATACACTTCTAGGGGCAAAATTGTAATTTTGACTATAATCAATAAAATGGGTTATTTTCTATCACACCTATGTATTTAGTGTCTGTGATACATCCTTTGAGTTAATGGTAATGATAATTCATATTTTCAAGAGTTGAAAATTTAAGACATGAATAATCATTATTAACTCATAAACAGCTCCCGACCATAGGATCATCACGAGGATGGTGATTGATCCGGAAGGTTGGTGTACGATCGCTTCTCTTTAGTAGATGAGTCTTGAGTCTACGGTGTGGAGACACCGGAGCGAAAGTACAGGTACTCGTTAGAGAACGAGGGCACTGAGCGTGACCACCTCGAGTAGTCATTAGGAAGTCTACCTTCTCGTCAATGACTGACTCGATGCTGCAGTAGTGTGTCTGGTTCTTTGACCTGAGATGCATCGGCAGTTCACCTTGAGGGTGTTATAGTTTGACTACACCATTACTCGGTCTCCTAGCCATATGGAACCCTGAGGTGTATGTTGGCTGTGACATGTTCATTGTAGGAACTGGATTGCATCAAGATGGGATCTATCTACCTCGGTGGTAGAGGAGTAGCCCTATGATGATCATGAGAATCAAGTCCAGAAATCCATGGCCATGGTAGAGTGAAATAATAGAAAGAGTTTCTATTTAGATTTTCACATTGGACTCGAATCGAATGATTACATCATATGACAGAGACTAGGGTTTGACGAGTTCACCTTAACCCTAATCTGATCGGGGCTCAAGATAGAAGAACTGAATCACACAGGTAGCTGCACCAAGAGGTTCGCATTCAGCTCTGATGGGTTGCCACCATATACTGCTAGGTGTCACTGGTGGATTTTGGGAGCAATTAGAATGATTTAGATGATCGATCATTCTAGCTGTTCGAATCAGAAGAGTTCTGATCCATCGAAAGGAGTTTCGATGATGTCTATGATAGAGATCATGACATATCCCATTACCATACAGAACTGAACCTAACTAGGTCACACAAACAAGGGTTTGAATCTGGTGATCATCAATTGAACTGATCTAGTTCAATTGATCTGAATGAGATTCAATTAGGTTCAAGGAAATCGTGCTAGCACTCGATTGAACCTAACGTTCTTCTTTTACTATCACAAATAAGTTGTCCTGACTGAGCCAAAGGAGTTTGTGCTCAATCAGAAGGCCTTCATATGGTCTGACTGGAGGTTGTCCAAGTCAGAATAGGTTGTCTTATTTGTAAGACATTACCTGCCATTTTTGGTCACCTGCCATTTCTTGTTCTTTGACTTTGGTCAAAAGTCTACCTTTGACTGGTCAAACGTTGACCATTGACCCTTTGACTTTTGACCACATGTCATGCACCTATTGGAGAGCTGGTGGGGGCCTGTCCCCCTGCCAGAACCTGGCAAGGAGAAGGGGCAAGGAGAAGGGCACGCCAAGGGTGGCGTGAGCCCAAGTTGGAGGCGCCTAGGAGTCCTTGTTGGACAAGGACTCCACCTCCCTTTTGGATTCCAATCAGAGTTCTACTAAGAATCCAGTTTGACTAGTCTTAGGCGCCCTCTAAGGAGGAATCCAGGGGTCTCTATTCCAACCAATCAGATTTAGATCTGATTTCACAAAGGGTTGTGATTGGTTGAGAGGAAGAGGAGTTGGATCACAAGAGGTCTATAAATAAGACCCTGCGCCCAACCCTAATTCTAATGAAATTAGACACGCCCCAAGGCTGCCTCTCCCCTCCTTCTCCACGCCATAGTCTCTTCTCCCCTTGCTCTCCACATCCAAAAGAGTTTTGGACTTAGGTTGGTGCGATTCAGATCAAGGAAAGGCGATCAAAATCAAGAAGGCTGCGCCGCTGCAAAAGGACGACTGCAGATCTTCAAAAGAGTTTTGAAGATCCTCCAGATCAGATGTAGATCTGATTTTTGGAGGTGTGATAGAGAAGAAGAGGATCTCCAGATCCAACCTGAGTGGATACCGGTAGAGGCCAGGCGCTTGCGTGGCTAAGATCCAGAACCTTCCGCTGCAATCAGGATCATCTATAGGGTAATAGGATTACCCAAAT
Organism: Cocos nucifera; assembly: GCA_006176705.1. Classification (NCBI taxonomy): domain Eukaryota; kingdom Viridiplantae; phylum Streptophyta; class Magnoliopsida; order Arecales; family Arecaceae; genus Cocos; species Cocos nucifera. The sequence goes on along the minus strand of QRFJ01005443.1, from coordinate 8,413 downwards.
CAGGTAAATTAAATTTGATTTAATTTATCTTATTTTATTTTATTCATTAAAATAATAAGAATCAGATCTGAAACATATCAAGATCTGATTGAGATTAAGAGAAAATTTTTGAAATATATCTCTTGATCTAATCAGATCTGGACGACCTGGACCGGGAAATCAGGATTTCCCTTCAGGTACATCATCATTGAACATGACAAACTCTGGAGCATTCTGCTATCAAGAATGTCTCTAATGGGATATAGATAAAAGTATCTCTTAGACTTGAGATCATCTCAATGACTTGCAAGCAACTCACTGTGCTTTTGTACTGAACTAACTGAATTTCTAATTTAGTAATGGAAGGCTTTTGGGTATAGTCAAGTACTTGCCAAGTCAGAGTGTGATCAAGATGGAATTGACTACTCTAAGAGTTAGAGAAAAATGTATCACTTTATTTCAATATAGCAAAACGTTGGTCAGGATAATCCATTAGATGGATTTGATATTTTGAAATACAATGTGGACAATCTTTTCAGAGTTGATAGTTGAACTCTGAGGTGTCCTATAAGCATTTTGGTCAAGGGGATGAATTATATAGAAACTATATCCACATGGATTCTAAGGATTTTGTTCTACACATTCAACCTATCCGACCATCGGATACCATTGCTGGATGTTCACTTTGATTAGTATAGAAATTTATTCTTATACTACTATCTTAGGTTTGGACCTATGAGGTCACGTACATTAGAGTTCACGATCCGATCAAATGATTGATCAATGATTAAGAATCTTTCTAGGGTTAAACAGTCGATATGATGGATATTTAACCTAGTGCAAGTATTATAGGAGAATTGATTAGCAATTAGATAGATAATTGACTTAATTTGATTAGACCAGAGGATTAAGATTAAGTCTAATTAAATATTATTTAATTAAATTTGATTTAGACTTGATTGGATCAAGTTTAATTGATTTATTGGATAAGCCAAGTGCAAGAAAGAACTAGTCCTAGTTCAACTAAGACTTGGATCAACCTAATTTCTAAATTTGATTAAAAAATTAAATTAGAATAAATTTAACTTAATCTAATTTAATTAATTACTTAATTAGTTTAGGATCTAATTTAATTAGGTTGAATTAATTCTGGTTTGATTTGGTTTGAGAAACCATGTTGGACCAAGTCAAAATAAGAATGCTAGTAAGACTTGGAACTTCCTTCCTTGCACCACCATAGCTCGAACGCACACCCCCCCCCTCCCCGCACTCCTATTTTGTATGATTTTTTCATGGAAAAACCTCTCCCCAGGCTCTCTCATGCATGCCCTTCTCTTCGTCTCCTATTTATTTTGGAATTAATTAAGGACCAAGTCAATAGATAGAAAGTTATTGAGATTTTGGACTCCATATTATAGAATCCCAACAAACTTGGACTCTTCCCATGTGTGCCACCCCACCTTGATTCTTCTTTGATTTCCATGGTGAAAAAGGAGTTTTTTGTGTGCACATTGCTGCTGGTCCACACCAAAAATAATGGAGGGGGCACCCAAGAGTTGGGCGCCATTGTCTTGGGCGCCCCTTGTCTTGCCAAATTTGGACATTCTTTGTCTAGGTATTTGATCTAGATAAGGACTCCTCTATATATCTCTATATAGGATAAATTTTAGACTGACTTTTAGAGATATTCTAGACCATTGAGAGAACTTTGGGGTGTGTGAAAATCAGGGAGAAAGAGCATTAGGGAATGGGGATTTTATACACACCAATCTAGGTGTCTAGGTGAGAGAACAAAGAAGAGGAAGGGTTCTTCTTCTAGGATTTTTTTCTTTGATCTCTCCCTCCTTCTTTAGAGATTTTTAAAGGTATCTCAGGTTCAAAATCTCTTCCCCTTCCTTCTAAAAATTGGACAGTCCAAGATTTGAAGAAGATGGTTTCAGATCGACCATCAAAGAAGGATCAACACAATACTAGCATACTGTACTGATTTCCTGCATCGAACTTCTGATTGTAGTTCGTGGGCTCGTATGGACAACTCCTAGAGGCTGGATGCATGTACGGCTTGCAACTTCATCCTCAAGTCTGGATCAGCAAATTAGAATGTCTAACTTGCATAGGTAATAGATCTGATCTATTTTACATACCTATATTAGATTTAGTGTATATACATGTTGATGTAATCAATATATTTTAGTTACTTCTTCAAATTTTAATTTTTGATTTAATAACATTTCATGATCATGTAATAGATCTTAGATCTAGGATATTTTCTAAAATTTGAAATTAATTTTGATTAATTTTAGTCTTCCGCTGCCTGATCTTGAAAAAGTTTTAAGATCCAACCCTAAAATCCTAGATCTGATTCCTTCAATTAGTACTAGAGCTTAGATTTTTTATTACATAATTATTTGAGTATTTTTATATTATTTTCTAAATTAGATCTAATTTATAATCTAATTATTAAATCTAAAATTAAAATTTTAGATCACACGAACTGTTATAAGGTTGTCCTGCTGTAAGGTTTATCCCTTACAGTGAAAAGATTATTCGAGTTCATGTTGATCCACTTCTAATCATAAATTTATTAAATTTAATTTAATTTTATTTATAATTTAATATATTTAAAATACTTTTAGATCTAAAAATAAATTTTTTAGATGGCACAGACTGCTATAAGATTGTCCTAATATTTACCCTTACAGTGAAAAGGTTGGCCTTGCACGTGCTGATCTAAAACATTGATCATAAAATTTTAGATTAGATCTAAAAAATTTTATAATCTAATTAAAAATATTTTAATCTAATTTTAATCATCATAAATATATTAGATTTAATCTAAGATAATTTATGATTGATTATAGTTGAAATTATTTTAATTACATAAACCTGTTTAGATTAGATCTAAAGTAGTTTCATGCTTATTTTACTTGCACATGGATTGTGAATCAAATATGAAACTTGATTGATAGAATCGTATTGTAAAAATATTTTACAAACATGAAATTCATTTTTGAAAAGCCGAACCCTAACCCTTAGCCCAAAACTTAATTAAGAATTAAGAAGTTGTTTGATTAGGATCTAGAATTGTGAATTGAAGATTCTAAGACACAAATCATAACACATTGGGTTAAATAGGTTAGTAGAGATTAGATCCATTAATTGGGTTAGACCTAAGACTAGATTAAAGAATGGATCTAATTAGAGAATTGACTAAATCTAATCAATTATTATTTTAGATTAGGTCAAGGATTACCTAGATCAATCACAATAGTTGTTGTTGGTCAAGTCCATGTCTTTAATGAGACCCAAGATGGACTTGATTCTTGACTATATTGTCCAACATGAACTGTTAAGTTGATCTAATTAAAACTAATTAAACCAATTGGTATCTAAGATAAATCAAACCAGTGGTTTTTAATTGGCAGTCTGCTTATCTGGCCATTTTTTATGGTGTCTAAGGCAAGCTCTGGCAGACCCACCCACTGGTCGAACTTACCTCACCTCTTGGTGAAATTATGTTTTGATCAAATCAGCTTGATTAATTTAGGTACTCCTGGACTAGCCTATTAATGGTCTTTCTTAAGCTGACTTGGTAAAGTCAGTGGAAGGATCATGACAAGCTGGTTCATCTAACCTTTCCACATCTTCTAATTAAATTCTTTAAATTTATTAGGTCTCTAAAATGAGATAGTTATTATGATAACTAGATGATAGCCTCCCATTTTAGTGGATGATAATGGGTCCATTAATTGGACAATCATTGGAGGCCCAAAGGCCTAGTGTTTATCAGCTAATGAAATTATCATTCATTATGTGATATCTTGGCTGTGTCTTTCTAAATGATGGTTAGGTTGGCCAACCAAAGTTGGCCTAATTATTCATTGGTTTGATGGGCCAAGTATGGTCATGTTAATGGTGAAGGAACCAGGTCTAGGTTTCATAGGTAGATCTTGAAATTTTTCAAGATTATGCAGTGAAAGATTTAAATAAATCTAAAATTTATTTAAATAACCATGCAAATACCTAGATCTTAGATCTATTACATGATCAAGGCATGATATTAATGAAGAGAAAATCCTGATTCTTTGGATCAGGTTCATTCAGATCTGATTGGATCAAGAGAGATATTTCAAAAATTTTCTCTCATGTATCTAGATCAGATCTGAGATATTTCAGATTTCATTTTATAGGTCTAATGAATAAAAATAAAAATAAATTAAATTTGATTTAATTATACCTTGATGCCGGGTAATCAGATTACCCTTTGATGATCCTACTGATTGCCTGAGGTTCTGGATCTAGCCACGCAAGCACTTGGCCTCTATCAGTATCCACTTGGGCTAGATCTAGAGATCTTTTCCTTCTTTATCACCTCTCCAAAAATCAGATCTGGTTCTGATTTGGAGGATCTTCAAAACTTCTTTCGAAGATTTGCTGTCGTCTCTACAGTAGTGCTGCCTTCTTCCTTTCTCATCAGCTTTTTCTTGCCTAGGTCGCACCAAACTGGAGCCCAACTTTTCTTGGATGTGTAAAGGAGAGAGAGGATCAAAAGATGGCATGGAGGAGGGAGAGGGGCAGCCTTCAGGTGTGGGCTAAGTGAGAACTCTATGAAAGTGGGGTGCAGATAGGGTTTATATAGACCCTGCTGCGCCATGCAGTGCCACATCATCTCGGCCAATCATATTGCATCGTTCAATCAGATCTAAATCTGATTGATGGAATGACATAACTTGATCTAATTAGATGAGAGCCCCTCTAATTCATCCTTAGATGGTGCCTAAGACTGATCAAAGTCTATGGTTAGGGGTCATCTATGTAGAATCCAAGAAGCAACCTGGAGTCCCATCCATATGGGACTCCAGTCATCCCTATCCATGGGTGCACGCCTCCCTAGGTGTGCACCCCCTCCTTTAAAAAATCTAGCAAGGGGACAAGCCCCTATCTACTCTCTAATAGGTGCATGACATATGGGCAGATGTCCAAGGGTCAAAGGTCAATGTTTGACCAAAGTCAGAAGACAAGAATTAGCAGGTGATAGAAAATAGCAGCTATTGTCTCAAATTTATCTCATAAATTAAGACAACCCTTTTCTGATCTAAACAAGCTCTAGTCAGACCAAGTAAAGATACCTGAGTGAGCACAAACTCATTTGGCTCAGTTGAGGCAACTTTTAATGATAGTAGAAGGAGAACGTTAGGCTCAATCGTGCGTTAGCATGATTTTCTTGAACCTAATTGAATCTAATTCAAATCAATTGAACTGGGTTAATCCAATTGATGATATCTAGATCCAAACCCTTATTTGTGTGATCTAGTTAGGTTCAGTTCTATATAGTAATGAGATATGTCATGATCTCTATCATCGACATCATCGAAACTCCTTTCGATGGATTAGAACTCTTTTGATTCAGACAACTAGAATGATCGATCATCTAAATCATTCTAATTGCTCTCAAAATCCATCAATGACACCTAGCAGTATATGATGGCAACCCATCAAAACTAAAAACAAATCTCTCGGTGCAGCTACCTATGTGATTAAGTTCTTCTATCTTGAGCCCCGATCAGATTAGGGTTAAGGTGAACTCATCAAACCCTAATTTCTATCATATGATTTAATCATTCAATTCAAGTCTGATGTGAAATCCTTAATAGAAACTCTTTCTATTATTTTACTCTACCATGGCCATGGGCTTATGGACTTGATTCATATGATCATTATAGGACTGCTCCTCATCCACCAAGGTAGATAGATTTTCTCTTGGTGCAATCCAATTCCTACAATGAACAAGCTATAGCCAACATACACCTCAGGGTCCAAATGGCTAGAAGATCGAGTAATGGTGTAGTCAAACTATAACACCCTCAAGGTAAACTGTCGATGCACCTCAGGTCAAAGAACCAGAAACATTACTACAGCTTCGAGTTAGTCAGCGACGAGAAGGTAGACTTCCTTATGACTACTCGAGGTGGTCACATTCAGTGCCCTCATTCTCTAACGAGTACCTGTACTCTCGCTCTGGTGTCTCTACACCATAGACTCAAGACTCATTTACTGTGATGAAGTGATTGCAGATCAACCTTCCGTATCAACCACCATTCTCATGATGATCCTATGGTCAGGAGCATTTTATTAGTTAATAATAAAAATTCTTATCTCAAATTTTCGACTCTTGAAAATAAGAATTATCATTACCATTAACTTAAGGAATATATTGTTAGATATATGTGCCCTAGAAGCCAAAATTGGCTGACACTTGTAATACACTTCTAGGGGCAAAATTGTAATTTTAACTATAATTAATAAAATGGGTTATTTTCTATCACACCTCTATGTATTTAGTGTCTGTGATACATCCTTTGAGTTAATGGTAATGATAATTCATATTTTCAAAAGTTAAAAATTTAAGACATGAATAATCATTATTAACTCATAAACAGCTCCCGACCATAGGATCATCATGAGGATGGTGATTGATCTGGAAGATTGGTGTACGATCGCTTCTCTTTAGTAGATGAGTCTTGAGTCTACGGTGTGGAGACATCGGAGTGAAAGTACAGGTACTCGTTAGAGAACGAGGGCACTGAGCATGACCACCTCGAGTAGTCATTAGGAAGTCTACCTTCTCGTCAATGACTGACTCGATGCTGCAGTAGTGTGTCTGGTTCTTTGACCTGAGATGCATCGGCAGTTCACCTTGAGGGTGTTATAGTTTGACTACACCATTACTCGGTCTCCTAGCCATATGGAACCCTGAGGTGTATGTTGGCTATAGCATGTTCATTGTAGGAACTGGATTGCATCAAGATGGGATCTATCTACCTCGGTGGTAGAGGAGCAGCCCTATGATAATCATGAGAATCAAGTCCTGAAGCCCATGGCCATGGCAGAGTGAAATAATAGAAAGAGTTTCTATTTAGATTTTCACATTGGACTCGAATCGAATGATTATATCATATGACAGAGACTAGGGTTTGACGAGTTTACCTTAACCCTAATCTGATCGGGGCTCAAGATAGAAGAACTTAATCACACAGGTAGCTGCACCAAGAGGTTCCCATTCAGCTCTGATGGGTTGCCACCATATACTGCTAGGTGTCACTGGTGGATTATGGGAGCAATTAGAATGATTTAGATGATCGATCATTCTAGCTGTTCGAATCAGAAGAGTTCTGATCCATCGAAAGGAGTTTCGATGATGTCTATGATAGAGATCATGACATATCCCATTACCATACAGAACTGAACCTAACTGGGTCACACAAACAAGGGTTTGAATCTAGTGATCATCAATTGAACTGATCTAGTTCAATTAATCTGAATGAGATCCAATTAGGTTCAAGGAAATCATGCTAGCACTCGATTAAACCTAACGTTCTTCTTTTACTATCGCAAATAAGTTGTCCTGACTGAGCCAAAGGATTTTGTGCTCAATCAGAGGCCTTCATATGGTCTAACTGGAGGTTGTCCAAGTTAGAGAAGGTTGTCTTATTTTTTAAGACATGACCTGTCATTTTTGGTCACCTGCCATTTTTTGATCTTTGACTTTGGTCAAAAGTTGACCTTTGACTGGTCAATATTGACCATAGACACTTTGACTTTTGTCCACGTGTCATGCACCTATTGGAGAACTGGTGGGGGCCTGTCCCCTGCCAAGAACCTGGCAAGGAGGAGGGCGACGCCACCTAGGCGTGCGCCCAAGTTGGAGGCGCCTTAGAGTCCTTGTTGGACAAGGACTCCACCTCCCTTTTGGATTCCAATCAGAGTTCTACTAAGGATCCAGTTTGACTGGTCTTAGGCGCCCTCTAAGGAGGAATCCAGGGGTCTCTATTCCCCACAATCAGATTTAGATCTGATTTCACAAAGGTTGTGATTGGTGGAGGGAAGAGGAGTTGGATCACGCTTAGTCTATAAATAAGACCCTGCGCCCACTCTAGATTTTCAATGCAATTAGAATAGAGATTTCCACGCCCCAAGGCTGCCTCTCCCTCTTCCTCCATGCCTAAACTTCTCCTCCTCTCCCTCTCCACGTCCAAAAGAGTTTTGGACTTAGGTTGGTGCGTTCCAGATCAAAAGAAAGGCGATCAAAGAAGAAGGCTCACGTGCTGCAAAGGACGACTGCTGATCTTCAAAAGGAGTTTGAAGATCCTCCAGATCAGATCCAGATCTAATTTTTGGAGGCATGATAGAGAAGAAGAGGATCCTAGATCCAACCTGAGTGGATACCGGTAGAGGCCAGGCGCTTGCATGGCTAGATCCAGAACCTTCCGCTGCAATCAGGATCATCTACAGGGTAATAGGATACCCAAATCAGGTAAATTAAATTTGATTTAATTTACTTATTTTATTTTATTAAAATAATAAGAATTAGATCTGAAATATATCAAGATCTGATTGGGATCAAGAGAAAAAATTTTGAAATATATCTCTTGAT